>CM021107.1:607185911-607300062 GCA_007115665.2 Sequoiadendron giganteum | reverse complement strand
ACGAGGTGGTTGAGTGATTTTATCAGCTCAACAAGGGTGCACACTTCCATGATAATAATACCCAAAGATCAGTGAGAATCCTTTTGGCTTGGAGGAAGGGAGCCTAATTTTCAATGATAGGATATTCACCTCATGAATCTTCCCAAAAGAGAGCAAAACATCCATTGCGATTAGCCCAAGTTAAGTGGTCTAAGATTAGATTTTTACAAGATGTCATGAAGTTCCATACTTGAGATCCTAGTGGAAGGTTGCAAGTTGTGAGGATTATTGTAGGGTCTTGGTTGTCCAAATATTTACTTTGAATTATCCTTACACATTTCAACTGAGGTTGGGAAAAAATCTTCCAATCCAAGTTGTCCCCCAAATATTTATTTTGAGAAATCTAATTCTCAATTTGACACCACCTCCATCCCTAGGCTTGCAAATGGAGTCCCAAGCTATGAGAGGGGTTTTCTTCTATTCCAAAGAACCTTTCCAGAAAAATGGCCTCATTTTTTTCTTCAACTTCTAATTTACTGTGCAAGAAGGGAGAGGGGAGAGTCAAGACATAAGGAAAATGGGAATTGATGATATACTTGCCTTCAACACTATAATTTTTCTAGCCTAGGAAAATCGACACCCCTTCCATGAAGAGACTTTATTCATGCATTTTGCAAGCAGAGAATCCCACAACTTTGTTGTTTTGAGCCTTGTAGAGAGGGGAAGGCCCAAGTATATGTTGGGAAGGCTACCTTTCTTAAACTCTAAAACTTTTAGAATTTCCATTTAATTACTAGGACTGGTGATAAAAAATAAAACTTTTGATTTGACAGTATTCAACATTTTCCCAAAAGCAGTGAAGTATGAGGATAATATCCTTTTCATCTATGTGGCTTCCTTTTTCTTTGTAGATCCAAAAATCATTGTATCACTCACAAACTACTGATGTGATACAAGAGGGAGATTTCTAGTGATGATAATGCCTTCCAGTCTTCCTAGGGAGACTACTAAATTGAACACTCTCTGAATAGCATATGCCATGATTATGAATATGAAGGGAGATATTGGATCCCATTTACATAGTCCTTTTGAGGTTTTAAATAAACCTTGTGTGCTTCCATTTATGAGGATTGAATATCTAGGCCTTGCCATGAAATTGAAAATCCACATCAACTATTTTTTGTAAAACTACAAGCTTCCATAATTTTAAATAAAAATTTATAGTTCACTCTATCATTATCTTTCTTAAGATTTAACTTGACCAACATACATTTCTTGATAGTTATCATAGATGAATGGATTGCTTTTTGGGCTATAATGACTTTGTCTATTATCAATCTTCTTAGGACAAATCCACTTTGTTCTTCAATAGTGATATATGGGATAATCAAATTAAACCTATTTTTTATCGCCTTGGAAAATATGTTGTATGCAGTTTTACAAAGAGATATTGGATGGTACTCATTGAAGAACACAACCTACTCTTTTTTTGAAATTATATCTATGAAGTATTGTTCAAGTCTTTGAGAGGCTTTCCTTTTTATGTGACTCTTCAATGTGTTAGGATTTGGTGTTGTACACCATTGCATAAAATGTTATATTATAATGTTTTAATTAAATAATTATGTAGTTGTGGTGCACCTAGGAGGTGTGTTCAACAATAGTAGGTAATTATTTGGGGCGCTTGTAAGTTTCATTTTAACATATGGTTAATATTTTATGTGTGGGAGACATAGGATAATGATATAATATTTGGGGGAAGTATTTAATAATGTGAAAACTTAGTACCCAATATTAAAAAAGGGTCAATGGTTTTGTGTTCACATGATTTTATATTACCACTTGGTTGAATTTGTGTGACCTTGTTTCTATAAAATAAAACACATGTTTAGTGGTTAAGGTTGGTTGGGTGAGTGGCTTGTCATAGTATTGAATCTTTTTTAGGAGTGCATATGTGAAGCATGACATGGGATGTGTGGATTCATGCTTGGACACATGGAGAATACATTGGAGAGGCTTGATGTTTTATAAGTATTCATTGTAACTCTATAAGTGCATGTATTGTTTATTTTTTGGATAATAGATGGAGTATGGATGCTTTTGGAGGCTTGGTTTTTCCCTCTTGAGGGTTTTCCTAGGGTATATCTTATGTTATATTGTGGCTTGTTTACTTTTATCTATGCATTTCGCTATTGTTTAAGCTTGTATGCATGCTTTTATCTCATGGGGTTATGTAGGAAATGAATTAAAAGAACTAGTACTAATAAATTATTTCCTAACATAATAGCCTCCAATACATCTTTCTCGATCATTTGGCAAAATTTGTGAAAAAACTTGTTGGGAAGCCATTAGGTCCTAGGACTTTATCTGAATGGAGTTGCAAACTTGCCTCTTTTAATTCTTTTTCTGAGAGAGCTTTGTTCAGTAGTTTGTTGTGGCTTTTGAATACCAATTTAGGGATTCCCCCAAAGAACAATTAGAGAATTTATATTTGATCCCTACCAATTGTTGAGCATATTCTAAAAGAACTGCATAGCTTATGTGTTTGTGGAGTTCAAGTCTTCCAAGATAGATCCCTCAAATGATCCGATCTTAGTTATTCTATTTAGGACTCTTTGAACCTTGGTTGCATTATAAAAAAATTAGAATTTCTATATTTTTCTTTCAATCACACCTCTCTATATTTTTTATTCCAAAAAAAAATCCTCTTTATCCAATAACTCTATGTATTCCCTCATGATATTATTTTCATCCAAGTACTTTTCTTGATCCATTCCATACAAAAAGACTCATTCATCAAGTTCTATAATTTCATCCTCCAATTTCATTTTTTCAAATTGTTTTTTGAATTTTTCTTTGTTCTAGAGTTTCAACTTGTCCTTTGCATACTTTAGTTTTGAGAATAATCTAGGCATATTAGAGCCAGGTAGAGGGTCTTTCGACCACCATTTTTCTATGTTGGGGAGAAACTATGTGTCTCTCATCCACATATTCTCAAATTTGAAAGGACTCCTTGATGGTTTATTATCATCCATAATGTTTAATTGGATTAGGAAGTGATTCAAACTAGAGAAAGGGATTAAGAAGCACTCACACATTTTGAGGTAGGCCCCCATATCATCTCACCAAAAGAATCGATACATGATTTCTCTAAAATATTTTTGAAACCCAACCTTTTATTTTTCAGATGAAGGCGTCTTTCCTCATAGAAACTTCAAGCAAATTATTACTCTCCACAAATTCTTCAAAGTCCATCTAAGATTTAATTTTCCTTTAAACCCCACCCAACTTGTCCTACTTGTGGAGGATGGCATTGAAAACCCCATCGATAATGTAGAATGCATTAAGAGAAGACTAGAGGAATGCTAAGTGATCTTTCCAAACTTGCTTCTTTCTTAAACATGTTCCTAGACCATATATGTTGATCATAACTGGAAGTTTGTTGGAAGGCTTTTTACTTCACATGCTAGCCAAAATCTATTTTCTGCTAACCTCACTAATGATACAAAGTTATTGTCCCAACGTGTGGAAACTTCTCTAGAGGTTCCTTCAGCTTGAACATACACAAAATCCCAAGTCTTTAGTTTTGATTTCATGACTTCTATTTCTCTTGAATTCATCTTAGTCTCTTGGATCATGTGGATGCTTCAATTTGATGTCTCCATTTGTTATTTGACCATACGCTTCTTGTTAGGGGAATTTAAGCCCCTAAAATTCCATGAGGAGATCTTCATTACTCCTTGGGAAGGGATTTTCCCTTCTCATACCTCAACATTCTAGTAATTTTCATCTACCTTTTGACATCACCATCTTTCCATAGCTCCTCCTTTTTAGTTGTGCACCTATTCTTCTTTGAAACTCTATAATCAAGGATCTCCTTCATTGTCTCTAACTGTCTTAACCCAAGCTTTTTTGTGGGGGTGAAATCTCTTTCTAAAGCCAAGTAGCTAGGTGGCATGTTTGTCTCCACTTGCTCCTTTATAATAACCTCCCCTTTCTCTAAACAAGTCTTTGATTTTTTCATGTATTCCTTGCAGATAGAAGACAAGGCTTGCATATAATGGAATTTACCTTCCCTACTCTTCTCATTTTCCTTGATATCTTTGTTCTTATTGGTTATTCCAAAAAGATAGTATGCTACAAATTTTATCAATTTCCAAGTCCAAAATCAACTAGGTATTGAGGGGCGACCTGTAGGTCCCTTTATTTGATAGGCCATTCAAGGCACTAGGGCACCCATTTTCACTTGCATTCAAATTATTTGTCTTATGAGGATTGAAAGGATGTGTATTATATTCAATTTCCAAGTCCAAAATCATTTTGGGGTTCCTCTTTTTATTTGCATCCTTCTTGTTCGTGTTAGGGAGAGGCAATTTGTTATCATTTCCTTGATTATTTCCTTCAATGGTATTGCAATCCTTATGTGTTCTAAAATATATCATCGAATGACCACTTCCCATACACCTTTTTACAAATTACTTGAACTTGTTCCACTTCCACCAGATATCTCCAAATTCCTTATTCTATTATGCTCTATATTTATTTTGGCAAGGGTATTTCAAGTTGATTGCAAAAAAATTTGATGTACATGCCAAATTTTCCATCAAAATTTTTCTCACTTTGATAAAGGATTCCAACACTTTTCCAAGGGTGCAAAATCATTCCAATATTTTGAGGGAAGATTGTAAAACCTTACCCATATTGGGTTTTTACCAACCCCATGCTTCATAGGATTGAAGTTTGGTATCCAATCAATTTTGTAAAAACCTAATCCATCCATCAGGAAGAGTTATTTGCTAAGAACCTCATTTTATCCTTTAGGACACTTGACCAAAAGAAACCTTAGGTAGGGATTTTATCTTGATCACCTACCCCAAAAGTACAAACACCATTTTTGTAGTCTTACCCTTGTGGACCATTCTCCAACTTTTTTTAAGAAAAAGGCACAATCCCTAATGTGGCAATAGACATAGATAAATCACTAGAATTCAAAGTAATTACCTTACAAATTATCATTTTTTGTTCCAATGAAGAGGGATTTGATTAGCGCCAGTCACAAAATCTAGGTTTTTTGGGATCCAAACTTGACTTTGATGGGCCAATATTTTTTCTTCCCCACAATGAGTTGCTTCTCCATTCTAGATGACAAGGTTCATTCCATTATAATCTCTTCCATATCTCTACTGGGGATTCTAACTATTTCTTGCCCTATTTTGTGAAAAGTTTTGGAGTGTGAAATTGGTTGCAAATTTTTGGTCATGTTGCAAATGTGTAATACAATGCCTAAGATGCATCCTTCATATGAAAAGAGTTGCATGGGTTATAACATACATAAATTTATCTATAAATACATTCTAAGTCATAATACCATAAGTTTGGACATCATAATATATAATCCACATTTAACAATCACAAACCAAACACATCAATCACAAGTAAGTATATAAGCTAGAGCTCCCAGTGTATGAACATGGTGCTTTGATACCAGATGTAATTCCCCACCATGGAATCCATGGAACATTAAATCAAATAGATATTGAATATTTCATTTTGAAATAAAAGGTACAACACTTACGAAACATTAGTGCAACTAAGCACACTAGGACAACACATGACAGATCCCATTGCAATGTGGCATCACACAAGTAGAAGAATACTATTACAAAACACCTTGTAACCTATGAAGTATGTTGAGAAGACAAAAAAGATCAACCATGAAGGGTTTCAACCTTCCCAAGTCTTTAGAAGATTGGGTGAAAAATATCCTTAGCCCTAGGTTTGACAATCAAGAAATTTTGAGAGGACACACAAAATGATGCAAAAGATACCATAATTTCACAATAGAAAAACATGTGAACATGATCTAAAATCCCCTAGACTCTTGTGACCATGGGGAACAAATTTTATTTACAATTTTTTCTCATACGAGGCCCCAAAGTACTCGTTGTCTAGAGAAAAGGAAGGACAACATCCTTTCAAAGGACATTAACACTCAAATGGAAAAATATTGCCCTTGAATGGTGTCATTGATAGGAAGTAGTGTCCAATTATGGTGCCAGAGTTCTTTCAAGGAACTAGTGTCCCTATGACCACTTTCCCGTGTTGTGGTCCCTATTTTGCACACTAGTGTCTTGGATGGTGAGCAATCCTAGACTAGGGATTAACCTCTAAGACCCCCAAGCACTAAGTAACAACTTATAAAGTTCTAAAACACCCTATAAACTCTAAAATGACAAAACATGACTTAGGGTAAAAAAGAGTTTGATTTCCCCAATCGTTGGACACTACCAACAAGCAAAGGAGAAGGTAGGGAGAAGTGTAGTACCTCCCTAACACCTCTAGCGCTTTCCCTGAGAAAGAAACCACAAGTAATAAGAGATACAACATAGTTGGGTTCTTACAAGGCCTGAAAATATACTACAAGCCTTAAATGACATTGCACTTAAGAAACAAGCTCTTAGGATTAGGAAGTCTACACGACAGGTTCACAACACCATCTAAAACTACTCCAAGATAAATTACCATCATTTTAAACCCAAAGAAAATATTCCTGCTTTCATTTTAAGCCCAAAGGAAATGTTCCTACTTTTATTTTACCATTACATTGCATTAAAATATAATCATCCATAATGTGATCATCCTTAACTCCAACATAAATTCACGTAACTAAGACTAATTTCCCTGTCCATTATATTTTTTTTTACAGTCCATCTCAATGAGAGGTCCAATATAATATATCATTACAAATAAATCAAGTAGGACTTAAATGTACTTTACATATATAATTTTATATTTAAATTAAAGTAACTAATTACATAAGGTAAAAATCCAATTAGAGCATGGTACAATGATCAATCTCAATCCAAACCTTGGCTCTCCAATGGTGGTTACTACACCACCCTACCATGTGATACTGATAGGTTCACCCTATTGTGCTAGGAGATAGTCATGAGGCCCAATAACACACATGCAAGACACACGAGGAGTTGGGTATACACTCACACAAGACATAGAAAATACATGACATCCAATAATGTAATTAATTCAACACCAACATAGAAAGGAATTATAACTTCTTTTAGGTGCTACTCAAACTAATCTAGGAATAGATGTCAGAGAGCTAGTTAGGGAGTGTCATCACACTTCTCACTAGTATGGAAACATGCGGAATATAATACTAATCATGTATGGATGAGGATAATTGATGTTACAAGACCCAAGCTCCCTGAGCTAGCATATCTTCCTAAACATCCTTAGTCTTTACAAGCACTCAAGATATGAGAGGGGCATCCATTATCTTTGTTAATTAATTACCCGTGTTTCATTATTTTTCACTTGATTATATGAATCCCCACTAATGATCAACCTACAAGAAACTTTAGTCCAAGAACATGTTAGGAACCACTCTTGTAACCCTCTCTAATACCTACGTTCTAAGCTCATCACACCCTCCTTTCATTTTTCCACCAAATTTCATATGTTTTTCATAAGATCTATTTCCACATAATTTCATGAATTACACTTTAATTCATACATTCTAAATCATCATAATTCACTTGAAACTTTCAAAAATTTCCAACTTTTCAAAAGACTAAAAACCAAAAATTTATTCAAAACACCATTAAAATAGCTTGGATTTTCTTCAAAATTTCAACAATATCCTTTGGTGCCAAAAGTTTGCAAAACCCATTATAATCTATCAATTTCACTTTTCTCTCATTTATCAAAATTTGGGCATTATAAGTTCCATGTTTTTGTGAAAATTCTTTTTTTATTTACAAAATTAATATAAAACATAAAAATTTACCAATTGAAAGGAATTGGGAGGTTTTAACACTCCTCTAATCCTAGTCCAAGATTCCAAAATGAAAATAAATGAGTAAATGAAAAGGATTTAGAAGATTACCTCAAATTTTATCAAAATTCAAAATGGAGAACACTTCAAGCACACACCATGAATGCACAAGATAACTCCCAAGAACATTCCCCTTCCAATTCCTATTCTAATGAATCTAATCTCATAAAATTACCCTTCCAAATGCTCCCATAATCCACAAAGAAAATTTCTCCAAGATGAGGTTTTTGAATTTCCAAATTAAAATAATATAATTTATTATTTTATTTCTTAAATTGCATTTCCCTCAATTTCCCTCAAACCCAAAATAAAAATTTGAATATATTCCTAATTAACACTCAACATTTAAATTCACGATTTAAATCTATATAAGCATAAATTTGAATTAAATTATGAAAATCAAAATTTAAACAAGATATCAATCGCATATTCACTGGGCATCCACATAGGGTATGATTTCTAGAATCATATGAAAGAAAATATCTAGGTCAACATGAAAAAATAAATAAGGAGCCACACTCAAATCAAGTACAATGGGTAAGGAAAAATAAATATGGCCAATGTGACATCTCCATATAACCACTATCGGGAAATAAATCAAACCTATGAAGCAAGTGGAAAAACTCCCTGTACCTATATCCACTCAATGCACATCAAGTATAGCTATGCATATACTTAATAGTTGAAGCACATAAAATTCCCAAATGAGGTATGTAGTATAACCATAAAACAATCATCCAATCATAAATGTGCATAATCAATAGAATATAATAATTGTACCGCCTAGCCACATAACCCTAGAGGAAGATGCAACTACAACGAAAGCGTAACAATTTTTTTTTAAGTATAATTAATAACAAGTAAAGTGCACTACACTAACACATACATTCCTCTAAGGTACATGATAATGCTTACAACTGAATCCCATAAAACACAAAATAAACTAAACCATTGTATATAGATAATACACCAAGAAATAAAGAACATACATCCAAAGCATTAAACACATTCCATAAGATACAAAGTACATAAAAGATCCATTCATAGATTACGTTCATTCCATATGACAATTACAAAGCTCATTTCAAAAATAAGGAAGATCATACAATAATGTTACAATTACAATTATACAAGAATCCTCCTCGAATAACGATGAGGAGTAGTACATATACAAAGTATCCAACTGATACAATAAATTATATGATGTGATACAAAGCAATAAGAACGCGCGAGCTCTCCAAATTGGAAGATCACACCATCATGAACATGAAAAGAAAAGCCAACAGTGAAAGGTGCACATTCCACCCAACCAAGTGGTACCCGAAGGCCCACCCCTCGTGCTAGGAGATAGTAAAAAGGGCTTCCTAGACAAAACCAAAAACCTCTAGACACAAGCAAACACAAGACTAACCAAACAAATACAATACTTATCATAAATGGTTACATTGCTTCTAGAGTAGAATAATCAAGTACACCAACTAAACCATACAAACTGTTGTCATAGGAGGAGTGCCATCAAAAAGTAGCATGGTTTATCCCAACAAATCTTCCTAGACCCTGGCCCCCATCGAGAGCCACTCTCCTACTGACAACACATGGGTCTAATCCATAACCCAAGGGTAAACACAGTGCACACAACGGATAATTAATCCCAATCCAAAATTTAAGAGGCAACACATCCTCGTTCGTAGTAACCGAGTGATTAAACTGAATCAAAACTAAGTGCACCACCCAAGAGAAAACAAAGGCTAAACCATAAATCACATCAAACCTCCAATAAAATACCACATCTGGAAGACTTACAAAAACACAACTAACCGATTTCCCCAACTAACGTGAACAAAAGAAATCACAATTAAATAAGCAATTCGGACACAATAATTAAAGCTAACATTAGGATTTCCTAAATCCAATTTTCATCTCAAGAAAATACAATATCACATTGTTCACAATAATCTAATTTAATACCCTTTCGTTTACAGACAATAAAGAAATTGAATCAAATTATTTATTTCAATTTCCCCATTACACCTAAATAAAAATCAATTTCCTCTATTAAATTATTTCATTTAAATCATCTAATTTAAAATCATTAACTCATGCAAATACATGCATTAACTTAAAATGTCATTAAATATATATATATACAATTATACATATAAAAATATAATATTTAAATATTATTAATTATTAATATATATTTAATATATTTATATACATATATACATAAATACATATATATATATTTAAATATATATGTTTATGCATATTATATATATATTATTTAATAAAATTTAAAAACTATATATCAAAAAAAAAATCTGAATTACCCAGTGCATCAATGCTTGAGCATACATAAAAAACATGGGGGGTACTACATAGTCGTACCCCATAAAGGGGCAAGCTGTGGAGGCTCCACCGTCCGCCTCCCTATGGGGGCAGCGGCGGTGGAGACTCCATCATCTGCCTCCCTATGGGTTGCGGTGGTGGGGTAATCCCCAATGCCCCTAATCACAAATAATGCTTATAAATTTTTAAATATTTTACCTGCGATTTAATTCCAAAAATCATCGTACGGAAACCAATCTGGGATTTTTGCAATAAGAAATTTTTTAACAGGTTTCCCTAAAACAAATAGAAATATTATATATATATATTTATATATGTATATATATTTATATATGTATATATGTTTATATATTAAAACACACACACACACACACACATATATATATATATATATATAATCATCAACAAGCTTGCCCATTTTGGGAAATTTTTTTAAAAAATTTATACAAGGAAGGATTCACAATATTTATAGAGGTTTTCAATTTCCCCTAACCAAATAGACAAATTGGAAGAAAAATAATAACCTTCTACAGAAGAAATTTTCCAATACAACCAAAGATTTCTACAGGAAGATTTAAATCCATTCCTATTGAAACTTTTCAAATTTTCTATTGTTTTCCTCTCGAGAATTCTAATGTTTAAAAACAATTTTCACAGAGGCTCTAAATCTTTCCCGACACTTTTCCAATTTCAAAACAAACAAAAACTTAAAACAATTTCTACAGAAGCTCTAAGCTTTTACAACAATTTCCAGACACAACAAACTTTCAAATCACAAAGTATATTAAAAGCTTCAAAACAAATAGCATATTTTTCTTGCACGGGCAATCTTTCAAATTTTCAAAGTATAATGAAGCTTCTAAACCAATAACATATTTTCCTTTACATACAATCTTTTCCAGAACAATAATTTACTCTAATAGCCTTTCCAAATTGAAATTAAATAAAACGATTAAAGAACATGCTTGAGGAAATGATCTTTGAAGTAGAGCTTTTCCTTCAGCTTCCTATTAACCAAATCTTCTTCCAACAAAATCAAAGCTTCTCCCAATTAATTCACTTTTCCGAAAAGATCAAAACAAAACCAAAGCCAAAGTTTTTCCCGAGAATATCTTTCCCCAAATTTTCAACAACCTCCCAAATATCTTCTCTCCTTGCCATGAAGTAGACTCTTTCCTCTTTCAATTAACGCAAATATTCTCTTCGAGAAATAATTTCCCAATAACGGTGTTTAAATTTTCCCAACACATGTCAAAAATAAAATATCTTCTCAACCAATTCACAGATAATCCCTCTAGATATTTTCAAGATATTTATGCATTTTAATAATTTAAAATCACATAGTATTTTCCAATTTAAATTTAATTTAACTAATTTAATCACTTTATAAAATAAATTTAATCACAAAGATTAATTCACTTTACAAAATAAATTAAATACAAAGCTTCTAACACAATAATCAAGATTAATTAAATAATCACTTAAAACCTTTTAAGCATTAATTTCCCATAAAACATACCTTGCAAAATAAATAAACAACAAGGCAAACAGGGACAACATGACAGCTAAGCATATCAAAACAAAGATTGACGACACACTATGACTAGGGTTGTGGTTTGACAAGGGAAACCCAGTTACTATCTCCCAATCAACTCGCCGTTGGGCAATGGACACGCTCAAACCTGTGAATCCAGGTGGAGTTGATGTCTTGTACCTGCAATCCTACAATCAAAGCATATGTCAAACATGTATATATATATCATAAGCAATTACATCGTGAAGAGAGAATCATGGAATCCAAGGGCGCTCACAAGTGAGTGATACAATCTCATTCCCTTCACCAATACAATGTCACATCAAACTGACGAAACTAAATCCTCAATAAATACAAATGAGCATATATCAATATCAACTCAAATAAACAACTATGTTAATCAGAAAGCATGTCACAAACAATAATCATCCATAAAGTGTACCATCACATCTAAATATAAAAACCATCATCACTCCAAAACCAACGATCAAATAACAACAACATAATATCATGGTCTATCAAAGTAAAAGCAAGTCTAAAGACGTAAGCAAATCAGAATAAAACACAGTTTGAAATTATGAGCAAATCGGAGGGGTGCTACAATAATATAATCTATAATAACATAATAATACTATATATGTATCAAAAGGTGCATCCAATTATATTAATGCTAATACAAAAGAATGATGACATGAATAATCTTGAATCAAATATATATGTATTGTATACGAATCAAGTACAAAATATGAGCAACATAACACAAACATAAGAGGCTCTACAATGTGTCTACTAAATACCATCCAAAACACTTACGTTCTAAAATCTAGACTAATTGTTAGAGCTATTGATTTATTCAAAACAATATATCTTGGTATCCTAGAGATTATTATAGCATCAAATTTTGGGATGATCCTATTCTACGAAAAAAACCCTAAGCTATCTCATGTCGAGAGGTCTTCTCTTGTCCATTAAATAACTTGGCTTGAAAAAATGCACGTTTATTGAATAAGGAACAACAAAGAGAGTGGGTGCTAGTCAAAAAATTCATGGGCATTATTCTTACAAATATAGACAATGATGATAGTTTAATTTGGGGAAAGATATGTTCCATACAAAGCTACATAGTTTAAGATCAATCTCATATTATTTATGAAGAGGAACCTCTTGATTCTCTTTTTAATTTAATATGGAACTTTAAGATCACTCCCAAAATTAAAATGTTCTAGTGGCTTGTTTGTTTTAGTAAGATTCTTTCTAGGGAAAACCACATTAATAGGGGCATATTGGGACATTATTTTTCTTTAGATTTTTCCAATCTTTTGAAAACCAAACTTACCTCCTATTTGATAAGGATGGAACCTCTTCTATATAGATTTCTCTCGAGCCCTTAGCTTTGGATTCTACTTCTTAAATAGATCGAGCTTAGAAATGTACACTCAACAATAGAATTCATGCTATAATAGCTTTCTTAAATGAAATCCTCTTATTAAGTAATTTGTATGGTCTTATTTACCTTTCTTTTATATGTTCATTTGGATTGACAAGAATTTTTTTTTTTTTAAAGACATTACAACCTTGAAAAAATACTTTAACATACAAAATTTAGCGTGCTATGGTGGAAAATGTCAAAGTCTATTTCAATAAAAAGAAAAACTTAGACATGCCATCCAAAGTGGAACTTCATTTTCTTAAAATTGACACCTTGTGAACTTTATCAACAACTCTATGCACCATTTAGAAATTCATTTCAACTATCTTACTGTTTTTTACAAAAAATAATGGGACCTTGAAATCTAACCCTAGTATTGCTACTATTGATCATGTTTTATTGTCTAGACTTTAATGAATTAAATTTTAGCATTAATTCATAGTAGGCTTAAAACAACATTGCTAAATTTATGGGTCATAAATTTAATCTTCTTCTAGCAATCAAAGAAAATCTCAAGAATCTCACAATATATGGAGATTCTAAGTTGAAAAATCAATGTCACTCAGATAAAAAAAAGTTATCAAGTCTTTCCAACTTCATCTTTTGATAAATTGTATGAGAGATCCTCCAAATTTTGATTAGATGAATTGATAGAATCTCCTTAGAAAAATGAACTCTCTTTCTAATAGAAAGGTCAATGAAAAAATTTACTTATGCCCCTTTAGCCCACACAAGTCTTTTTTGAATTAAAAGAATTGACACACTTAATAATCTATGAGCACCATTCCGACTTTTTATTGTCTATTTTATCAATATCTTTTGATCTCTTTGTAACATTTTCTTATGATTAAATAATTTTATCTAATCTTTAAAATAAAATAAAAAACATTGAATATTTCACATCTTAAAAACTAAATACTTTCTTAATATTTTATCATTTACTAATTTGTAACTCATTAATTAATTATTGTTTAATTTATTTATCATTCATTAAATCACTAAATTAAAACATAAGGTTTTACTTTCTTCCTTACAACTCACTAAATTAAAAATACAAATATCTATTTTAATACAATTTCCTAAAGACATCCTTGGAGATGCTTGGGGATATCTGTAGTGGGCAATAATACAACTTTGGAAGAATCGAGAGAGTTGGAAATGCAACTTTAAAATGGATTCTTTAAGAATGTGGTGTTTTATTCTCATAGCCACCCAAAACTATACTAGTTCTCAAAGCAATATGATATGATCCTATTCTCTTCTAAATATTTCAAAATAAACTACTAAAAACTTATTATAAGTATAGTAATATTTTTAACCATTATCCTTTAAAAAAGGCATACATCATTTTCAAATAAAGGTATAGGATAGTAAAATATAATATTAAATACCCTTCCATGTGAGGAATAATTGTACTTTACTTTGATTATATGCATCACATTGTTTTAGGCATTCAAAGAGTGCCTTAAGTGGCCCACTTGATAACATTTGAGATATGTGCCAACCGAGATATATATAAATCAACAAAAGGCTACAAACACTTTTTATTTGTTTCATTCTAAGTTCTTCATGGTGATAGGGACATAGTTTATGGTAGAATAAGATCTAGAATCAAGAGCTTCGTCCTCATTCATACTTCCAAATTAAAAAAAAAATCTTTCAAGTCAAAAAAGTCTTTAAGGACTAGAAGTGCAAACAAAATAGGACACATAATAGAGATTTTAAATAAAATTTGCTATACCAACATGTTATTTTGGTTGTTGGGTGTTCTCAATCAAGAATATATTTGATTTTATATTGTTTTTTTACTTATAATGTGATTTCTATTGTATTCGATTGTTGTTTGTTATTTATTATGGTTATATATATATATAAATAATAGATGGGTGGGAACTATAGGGTAAGGCTCCTTAGAATAGTAGGGGGTAGTCTTGGGGTTTGATTGGGATTCATGAACGAAAGAAAGAAAGGGGATGGTTCACTTGTTAATCCTTCCTCATATGACCTACCTTTTGGAATATCAGGGTATATTGGTTACAAATCCCAATGGCGGCCCTTCAGTCGAGTGTTCATGTCTTCCCGATGGCGATATATATATCATTTTTTATTTATAATTTTTTAATTATTATATATAATATTGGAAGGGTAATCAATTATCTTTTATTAGTTTGTCTATGTAGAGTATTATGCAATTAACATTTATAAAGGCTTTAACTAGTTATTGATTATAGTATCTTCCAATCAATTATAATTAAGTTTTATTTTTCTAATTTGAATATGTATTTTTTATTAAATAATTAAAAAATCAATTTTGTGAATTGTGATTGATTAAATGTTATCAAACAACATAAAAATTTCATTGTATAATTTTTACTATTCTTCATTTTCTACTTTATTAATGACCCTACAAATACATATTGTTGAGGTCACATGGCAATTAATTAAGAGTATTTGGTTTATGAACAAAATAACTACCTACAATAAGAGAATGACATTTCTAATTGTAAATGTCTCTCAAACAGAAGTAATTTTAATAAATAGATTTCATATATAAATATTAGAAAAAACATGTTAGTGGGGTGCAATGTATGAAGATTTTTAATATTTATAGAGAGGTGACTTAACTATTTTATTTATGATATCTATATATCTATTTCTTTTTCACCATGTTCTAGTTTTCTTATAAAATTATTTTAAAATGAAATATATAGGTACTTTTTGAAGCACAATATTTTAGTACTCAACATGTATAGCTTACTCAAAATATTACCACATAATTTAACCAGCAAAACTAATTTGTAAATATTTTGTAATGGCATAGCTACTAAGTGACACTTGTTTAAAAATAAGTTAGAAAGAATAACAAAGGTCATTATGGAATCTAGAAGTTATTTTATAATTATCTAAAATTTGGTTAAAGAGAATTGACTAGTTAGGTTTATGTAAATATTTCTTTTCAGTTTATCTTTAGCTTAGATATTATAATTATAGGGTAGTTGATTAAATTTATGTTCATGATTTATGTGATTATGAAATTCTTGTCATAAGATTGATGATTTCTATATTAATTATCAGAAGAAAAAAAATACAATGGAAGAAGATACATGCATTTAATTATGAAATATCATAGCATACACTTGGATAATAATAATTAAAGAGATTAAATATTTATAAAATCTAGATGGATGACATATATAATCAATTTCATTCAAAGCATGATTTTTCTAAAGATATTAAATAAATGACAATCATTGATTAATAACATTCAAAAATTAAATCATGACTATTGATCACAAAAATTAAAATAATAAATACTTTATATATAATATATATAAAATAGGTAAATGATGATTCATATAGTATTAATGAACACAAGTCACAAGTCAATTTTAACATATAACATGACTTGTCACGATTGCAATATGATTGTTTAGTTGTATTTATCAATAATAATTTTATATTAAATTATTGAAACATCATTTAAAGTTGGGTTGTTCTCTGGTAGTAAATTGATCATTTGTAATTAAATAAAGATTAAAATGTAGTATAGCATTTACTAATATTTGGCAAAATATAAAATGTGCATATTAGTCAAGTGGTCATTGGTCTATTGGTGTACATGTTTGGCTCAAAAGGAACCCACTAGACATCAATCATTGTCAAGTGTAACTTACATAAAAAAATAAGACCAAGTTTATATCATTGAAAATTTTAGTAGAATAAATACCTTTCAAACTTTTGCACTAAATTGAAAGTTTTCAATAAGTGAAACATTTAATATTAATAAGATATAAAAATATTGAAATATTTATCCTCATAAAACACTTTTACAATTAAAAGCTAGATGATTAATATCCACATAAAAATAACTCATTATTATATATGTCGAGACATCATGTGCAAGATTAGATTAATGAATATAAGCATGAACTTATATACATGATCTATGAAAAAATAAATCTTTTAAAATAATATAAATAAATTAAAAATTCATGAATACAAAAATATGCACAAATTCCACTCCACTTGAAAGGTAATATTTCATTTAAAATAAATTTAAATAGATATATGAAATAAATTTAAAATAGTTTTCTCTTGTAAGGGGAAAATTCTATAGGTTTGTGTCATTATCTCATATATTTTGGATTCACTTTGATTGAAGTGTTCTTAGTGTAGTAATTAATTTATAAGTAGTAAATTCTTGTGTTCAAATTTGGATTATTTACTGTAATCTCTTTTATTATCATCCATTCCTAGAGATTTTATCTTGATCCATAGATACCCTCGTTTATCAATTTGGTTTAACTACATCGATCCAAACTTGACTTGTGTAATTTCTATAATCACTGGTTTGAACCTTGAAATTTTAAATTTTAAATTCACGTTAAATCCTACTTCCTTCTAGTAATCATTGTGAGTTGACCAAACATACTTTTAAATTGATTTGTATGCTATGACATCATATTTTTAGGTTAATAAAATTTATTTTAGATAAAACTAAGCTAATACAAATAATCAAGCATAATTAGTTCGAGTTAATTTAAATTTAGGTTGATAAACATGTTATAAATATTTTAAAATTAAATGAGAGGGTGGGGGTACTTAACTTTAGTAACAATGATGAAGAATTAATTATAATGCTACACATAGTCTAGTCATTCAAATATAAAAATTAATGGTCATATTTTTATGAATTTTTTGGGTTCCATATAGTCTAAAATATATGTCAGTTGAACTTGAGTCCCTCAATATCAAACTTGAGTGTCATGGGAATGATCTACTACATGTGGAACTAATTATGACCCACATGAATGATCTAAAAAAAATGTAGTTAAGATCTCTTCACCTTCATCTTCCTTATGTGTATTTTTTTCTAAGGAACCTTGCTTTGATACCAATTGTTGAATGAACAAGACAACTAAGAGAGGGGTGTGAATCAGTTGTACCAAATTAAAACATCAAAACCCTCAACACTAATCAGATCTATATGCATTCATGAAACCCTTAATCTGTTATAATGTTGAAACATGAAAAGCAAATAACAAAAATTGAAACAACCAAAACCATGCACAAGAGAACACCAGATTTACATGGAAAACCCTAGAAGGGAAAAACCATGGTGAGGATTAGCTCACAATATAAGTAATTACAAAACTAGTACAAAGAGGCTCACTGCCAAAATAGGAAACACTGTCCAAAAAGGCTCACTACCAAAATAGAAAGAAGAAAATAAGATAGAATGTTACATAGAGAAAACACTCTCAGTACAACAAAGAATACACCATAATAATTCCAACAACACTTGCAGTCTTCAAGAGATCAAGACACCTCAGCTCACTACATTCAACAATCTTGCATTATAGATCACACTACATTTCATACCTCTGCACTTAATTTTGCATCACAAAACACAATTCCATTCCACACTTCATTTTGCATCAAATCTCCTTGTATTTATACCATCCACAACTTTAAAAACATCTTCAAGTTGGCTACACTCTCCTTACACTTTACAAAATTCAAATTAGGTCGGCACTAAGCATTCCCATGATGGGTAGGAATGAAAGTGGACCAATAAAAAACTTAACTAAGACCCAAATCAACTCTCACATTCCATGCTACACCTTCATTAATGTTCGATCATCTTTGAATATAGTGTAAACACTAGGTTAGCCATTACCCATGCAAACACCATTAAACTTTTAATTACATGTGTTTCCTCAAATTCAAGGACAACTTGTGAACTATATACCATGCTTCATCATGATCTATAATATTTATCTATCCTCCTAAAATCCATCAAAATCCTTTGTAATAACTTGCACCTTCAAAATGTGCACACCAAGTACACTCAAACTACATTGTCAAACACTACAACTCTAAAATCCAAATTTTGGAGTACCAAACCACAAATCCTCTTGACACAGGCAAGAGATCAACACCATGAATATACCTTCAAAATTGCAAGACTTGAAGAGAAACTATGGATAAATGTGGAGCAAATAGATTTCTCCAAAACACCTCTATAAGAAACACAACAAAATCAGTTCACACACTGGTGAACATAACTTCCTCTAGCCATCAATCTAGAAGCCAAAATTTTGGATATAGAAACTCTAAACACCTCTAACCAACATATTCAAACCACACAAGAAAATATTCAACTCAAAATAAATGTGAAGCAAAACTAGAACACCTCTGCAACTCCATGTTTCCTTACTTTATCGTTTTTATCAATATCCTTGACATCTAAGCCATAAATAGAAGCTTATCAAAGCAAAACCAAAGTTTAACATCAACAACTTAATAAATGACAACACAATGCAAATAATCAAAGCAACAATCTCTTCTCAACCACTGCACAACTATCATCAACGATAACACAAACTTGTTGACATCAATGACAACACCTTCATACTTGCAACATCATCATGATTGGTATGATCATGGTACATGGGTTACTTTTCCAAATAGATAACACTCTAACTATATGTGAACCACCCTATAATTGAACCAAAACCTAAACATAGTATTTGATACCATACTACATCCTTACATGCATAAGGAGTAGCCACATAATCTAATTCTATAGTAGATAAAGCAATTTTTGGGCTACCTATTACTCATCCAACTAATATAAGTATCAAAGAAATATGTAGCCATTAGTGGACATTCGATTATCCAAGTCACTTACCCATTCTAAATAAGTAAATACTTATATGTCTAATAACCTACCAAACTAATAGAAACCACAATACCATATAAAATAATATAAAATACCTCATAAACATCTAACTATCCTCTTAATATGATTTTATTTCTCTATAGAAAGGTTAGGCATAAAATTGTTAATAAATCCCACTTCTTGGGAAATATCTGATCTAGTACAAACCATTGCATACATCAAGCTACCAACAATACTTGAAAAAAAAAAATTCTCCTCTAAAACATTATCTAACTTAGGACACATATCCAATAAAATATTAATGCCTACAAGTAAAGGAATACTTAGTGGTTTGTAGTCATGCATAGAAAACTGCCACAAAATGGTGTTAACATATTTACTGTAATTGATCCAAATTTTTCTATGAGCTTGGTCCCTATTTATTTCCCTTCCCAATTTTTTTATTTCCCCTATATCCTTCTTGAAAAAATGATCTATAAATTCGGGTGTTAATATCTTTAATCATTACCTTAATGTTATCAATAAACAACATGTCATCCACATATAAGACAATAATTAGAATTTAATCATCAATACAAAATTTAAACATAGTGATCCTCTTTCATTCTAAAAAACTCAAACTCAAAGAAAAATATTCAATTTTGATACCATATATGCTTGGAAATTATTTCAAACCATAGAGTGATTGTTAAAGTATGCAAACTAAATTTTCTTTCCTTTTTAGCTCAAGTCAATTTAGTTGTCACATATAAATTTATTCTTCAAGATCCCCATACAATAAATTAATTTTAACATCCATTTGCTCAATCTCAAAATCACAAGTTGTAACAATAGATAAAAGGAATTTAATGAAGGAATTTTCTACTCTAAATTTATTTTTGTACACCCACTTGCAACCAATGGGTTTCCTTCTCTCGAGTAACCTAACAAGATCTCTAGTGTCATAGTTATCCAAGGCCATAAAATCCTCTTGCATGGTTTGCATCCAAGAATAAATACCCTTTGAGGAGAGAAACTCTTTGAAATATCTCAATGCATTATCAATATATAATAATGTACAACAAAAAAAATGATGGACTATACCTATCAACTAGGTTCTATTGTCTAAGGATCATCTCAAGACTAGAGAAAGGGGTTGTTCCTATTAATTTTATTGTTTATCCTACTCAAACCTCTCATTTGAACTCTCTTCTTCCTCTTCATACTCTAATCCATCATTTTTTTCAACACGTGTATCTTCCTCTTTTTCAACTTTAGTATCAAAATGCACTATTTTCTTTCCTTCTTTTTTTATTTGGCTATAAATGAACTAAAAATTCTTTAAATTCTCTGAGAATCATATTCTCTAGGATAAATCATTTTTGGGTTAATGAATTTCAAATCTTATAATTTGTTACATTCTAATTGTAACCAATAAAGATGCATTTTCCTACTTTTGGATTTAGTTTAGATCACTTGTATTTGGGTACTTAAACAAAATCCTCACAACAAAATACCTTTAAATTTGAAACAAAATGTTTCTTACTTGTCCACGCTTCATAAGGATTTTTTTTCAAAAAGAGCCAAACAAGGAGATCAATTTTACAAGTAATAAGTAATACTCATAGTCTCTACCCAAAATAATATATCTAAATATACACCACATGACATACTTATGGCTCTTTCTATTAAGGTCCATCTCCTCTCTATAATACCATTTTGATGTGGGATGTAGGGGGGTAATATTTTGTCAAATAATAATCGCTTTCTTATAGAAATCATCAAATTCCCTAGAATAATATCCACCGCCATTTTTAGATCTCAACACCTTTATTTTCTTATATGTTTGCTACAATTGCCTTAATTTAATAAATCCTAGAGAAGAGTTAAAATTTAGAATAAATAAAATACAACTAGGTGCATCTAGAACAATCATTAATAAAAGTGACATAATACTAAGATTTACCTATAGTACCCAAATCAACAATACCAAACACATAAAAATGAATTATTTCTAATAATCTATTAGATTTATAAATTTTAGAGGGAAAATGTGATTTAATTATTTTTCAAACATACAATGTTCATAGAAATCAAATTTCTCATTAGAGTAAATAGAAAAATCATCAACCATTTTTTTAGACTGTAGGAATTGGTTGAGTATTCATCCCCCTATAAACTGTAGTGTGCCTAGTAAAAAAAAATCATGTGACTAGTGACACTAGCGCGACACGCCCTTCGATACCACGAGGATGGTGGGGGGACTAGACCTCGTGACCTCTTACCTGCAATAGGATGCTTTATCCAATTAAGATAGGCCCACCACCCCAATCATCAACCATATTTTTATTAATAAGGGCTTGAATACTTCTTTTTCTACCAATGTGGCCTAAATTTTTATACCAAAAAATATATGCATTTTATTATTGGATGCAATGAAAAATTTACAAAATGTAGAGGCATTAAGTCTAAACAAATTCATTTTCCAAGAGACTAGCTACAACTAGATCTTCTCTCACCAAACTACAACCAAATATGTCAAATGTCACATGCACTCTAGAATTATTCAAATTAGATATAAAAATTAAGTTTATCATAAATCTTATAATATGTAAAATTCTATTGAGGATTTTTACCCTCCCATCAGAAAAATACAAATGTACCTTTCCCTTACTAAAAATTTGATGTGTACTATTGTCATCGAGGGAAACTTCTCCATAAAGCTCTATATTATGAGAACCACTTATTATGGGGATCCATATGGTATGATCACAACCTACATTAATGATCCAAGCATCATCACCGATAGTGTTAACATAAATAAATGATACATCATCATCACCATCATTATTTTATTTGTTTAGAGGAATGATCATAGGATTTATTTTTATATTTGCATTTCTTCTTTACATGTCCTCTCTTCCCACCATTTTAAAACTTTACTCGTGATTTTCTTACCATCTTTTTGACTTGTATATATATTTCAATTTATTCTTATCCTCTTTAGAACCATATTTATCCCTAGGCCTTTGCCAAACATGTAAGAAATCCGTCCAACCCTCATCCATGGATTTCCTTCTCACTTTCTATAAAATAAACTTAGCAATAAGACCATCCATATGTGGCTCTCCAACACTACCATTAGTAGAAATAATTAACTTTTACCAAGATTTGGGTAAATAACAAATCAATAAGATGCACTTATTTTTTTCCTCAAGATTAATATCTAGTGAAGCTAGTTGATTTAAAATCAATTTAAAATCATTTAAATATTTTTTAATAGAATCACAATCCTTCATTTAAAGAATACAAATTAATTTTGAGATATAATTAATTAGTTAGACTTTTGTTTTACTAAATTTCAGTTATCCTCTTCCACAATGCAAAAGTGGTGGTCTCCTTTGAGACATTCAAAAGAATAAAATAATGTAAGACACAACTAAATTATTCCTCATACCTTATTGTCCAACCTTTTCCAATCCTCATTTCATATCTCATTAGCATTTCTTTGTAACAAATTTCTACTAATCCCTCTCTTCTAAGAGATCCTACATAGTTAACTTCCACAACTCATACCTAATTTGAAATTATCAATCTCTAAATAAGAGATAGAGGTACAATGCCTTCAATCACTCTCAAATTTACAAAGCCACTCAAGTCATAATCTCCCATTATATCCAAAAAAAACCCAAAACACTTCAAGAAAGACATCCCTTCTCAGGAGAACTAATTCTTTGATACCAAACATTATAAAAGTAAACTAATACAAATAAAAACTTCTTAAAATTATATACAAATCTAAAATTCAATTATACAATTATTTTTATTAACCATTAAAGAATGTGTGGAAGAATAAATTAACAAGACATAAAATTTGAAAACATAGTACTAGATGTATATGGAGAAACCTTTTAAAAAAACCACTACTAATGAAAATACAAGTTTGTATTGGGGTCAGCCTAGCTAGAATACTATGTCCCACTTTTTGGTTAAGTTGGACATTAATATCAATAATTTTTTACAAAATTTCACTTAGAGAAACCTAAAGCAGCTAAAACATTAATAATTTGAAGATTATGTGAACTAGTGACTTGTGAGGATTTGTGTGTAGATTCTAAATATATATATTTTTTTTAAATTGTGATTTTTTTCACGTAACTTTTAATAACTTACTTTTTATAATAAACAACATTTTTAAAAGTGATGTTTATTTAATCACACATAAAAAAATTTATTAAAAGGATAAATTATAATTTTTTAAATATAGATTTTTAATATCAATATCTTTTGCATAGATATTTTTTCATAATTTTTTATTGCATATTTTTTTTAATTAATTTTTGAAGTCAAAGTAATTATAATCAAAACATAGGTGTATGTCATCACACATAACTTGTTTTGTATGTATTGAAATTATTTTTTTATTTTTTTTATGAAACAAAAACATCAATATCTAGTACACACATTTTTTAGAATTTTTTCTCTATTTTTCTATTTTTTTTTGTGTGTGTGAAAAAACCCTTGATGTTTAGTGAAAAAATAACATTCACATGAAATAAAATATAAAAATAATAATAAAATTTAAAATATTTAAAATTATACTTTTTGAAAAGATTATAATAAGAGCTACATATTTATAAAAATAATTTATAAATATTATTTAATCCCTCAAAAGGTAAAGAAAAAGTGTTTTTTTTTTCAGCATTTTGATAGGTGTAAAGGAGACTCCATTGTGGGTATGTTTTAAGACTAGAAGGGTTCTATCCAAGGGGGTTTGATCTAAGGGAGTCTTATCTAAACCTTTTCAATTAAAACCCTTTAAATGGAACCCTCAAGGCTTAAATCATTAGTTTTTCTAAAAATATATGATTTCAGAAAAAAGTCAGGATGTCTCAAGTTTGTGATCCATTATTGTGGAATGACCCATTGATCTTTGAATCAAGAGGACAAGAGGACATAATAATAATAAAAATCACTTCAATATGATATTTTTAGTATTCTATGTGTACCTATAAATAACCCATAAAACCTCTAATATATATATTTGAGAGGAAACCATGAGTGGATTACTAAAACTATAATACTCCAAAACCATTGTATATAAAAAACCCAATACCCCCAAGTGATTTTTTAATGTATCCATGAGTTGAAAAATAACTCCCAATAATATTTAACCTAGGTGAAGAGTGGGCACACAACCCACAAATTAGCTCCATTTTGTAATCCACTACATGTTGTGGACCCCCACCATCATGATCCACCTCCCTTCTTAATGCTACTATGATTAACACTTATAAGTTATAGGGAGAACAATGAAATATTTATATCTCTAAACCAACTATATGGATGTCCAAGCGCCCATTCCAATACTTTTAGAGATTTAACATTAGTACATTAGGCTTTCAATTAACAATCACAATGTCCTAACGCTTTAACACTATGTGGGCCAACAATTTTCCTTTCATAACACCAAAAATTAAGAAATTTATTGAATTATTCATCTCTAAACTACCATTTTTAATTGATCCATGTGGTCTTAGCATAATAGTTGGAACACCTAGACCCATGATTTCTTCAAGCTTTTTTTACCTGAAACTTTTTCTTGGCATATGATTTTGTTAGGGGATTGACTTGGAATCCATTGTAGATATAATAGAATTTGGCATGCTTTCAGGTTAAAATTCTTTTTAACATTTGGAAACTAGAAATATTATTTTTTTCTTATGTTTTATTGATCATAATTTCTCACTTTATTCTAAAGACATGATATATTATAATGTGCTTGTGGAGATTCAAGTGCAAGCTAATAAATTTTCACTTGAAGTTTCTCACCTTTATGTGTTGTGGATCATTAAGGTAATTCCTTATGTGTTGTTGTTAGGGTTTTTCTGAATCCCATCTCTAGTAAAGGTTGATCTTTGCCTCATGGGCATTATTGAGGGCACAATAAATCTACTTGTAGTAATTAATGTGTTCATTCTTAGGCCTCTCTATCTCTTGTGAGAAGAGATCATGCTCAAGGAGGATGATTGCAACTCACTATTTGTCATTTTGCTTCTTCCCTAATTTTTGGTGGAGGGAGTGTTGGTTGGTTAGACTTTAGCAAGTTCCATCGATTGGCTCTTGCTATTTCTCCTGTTTGAGTTGTTACTAAAGATAAACAAGATGATAATGACAACAATGGTAATGATGGTTGGGATCCAAGCCCATAGTCACTTCATTGATGTATGGGGCAAACTAGATGACCAAGACCCACCTCATCCCCCTCCTACTCTTACTCTCACTATGTAAAAGGTTGTAATTACATTTTTCTATTTTGTTCCACACTATTGTCCCATATGAACTTTCAAGATATGACTATTTCCACCCTT
Source organism: Sequoiadendron giganteum (assembly GCA_007115665.2). Classification (NCBI taxonomy): domain Eukaryota; kingdom Viridiplantae; phylum Streptophyta; class Pinopsida; order Cupressales; family Cupressaceae; genus Sequoiadendron; species Sequoiadendron giganteum. Next base: position 607,273,881 of record CM021107.1, on the reverse strand, counting down.
TTTTTTCTAAACATATACAATACTATTTTTTAAATAATAATATACAAAATATAGTCTAATTTATAAAAAAATAATAACATATAAAATAATCTCATCCTCCCACCATCTAAAAAAAAATCTAAATCAAATAAAGAAGCCTAAATATCTTAGAATCTAGATTTTTCTTGAGCCAAAAGTCATCATCTTAAAAGTCCATACCTAAAATACGTTCCCCTTTTTAATACCTTTTTGAGCAAGTTAAGCGCATTGGTAAAGAGGAGAACTACTACGTAGTCAACACCACTAATTAACCAGAATTTGTTTATTTTGTCCCCATTCGTATGGAAATGGTCAGTGTGGGATGTCATAAGTCTATGGTCAATTTGTATACCCAATGAAAAATTATTAAAATAATTAATTCACATCTTAAATTCAATGGTAAAGTATTAGAGAAAATAGTTGATAACCCTCGTGACAAAGACATGATGTAAATAGACAAATTTTAAACATGGATAAAGCTATGGAAAATTGACTTTAAAAGTTTTAAATTTGGACGTTTCAAATTAGTTTTTAAGTAAACAAAATTCAAGTTTGAATATTAACAAAATTTAACGGGAGTAAATTGATCTATCTAAATAATTAGAAAGTTGGTTATGGGAGTATTTTTTATTGTTTTTAGAAATAATTTAAGTCTTGATATTTTATTTTATTTTTATTGAAAAAAAGAAGCAAAAGAAATTACAACAGAAGCATGAGCAACATGCTGTTAGAAATTACAACAAAGGCGGAGAAAGAAGCAAAGCGCTGCCAACAACTGATCAGATATACAACAACAATAGCAAGAGTTTCAAAAAGCACCAAGGCAGAATGCCAAACTTGACCACTGCCACCACAAAGGAAGAAAATCACTACCAACAAGGAATTCCCATCATACAGATGAGCATGATCCCAAATAGAAGGAAGCTGAAAGTAGACCACAAAATCCCATGAAAAGCCACTTAGCTTTCATTCCACTGAGAGATGTCATGAACTGTTAGTATCCATTCCCTATGTAGATTGCTGAAAGGAAGGCTCGAGTTGAGACTGTAGTTGAGATAAAAGGTGTTTTGCTTGAAGGTAATGAGCACTGCCCTTCTTTTCCAGGTCATTGGTTAACCACAACAAGAGAGTATACATATAGGTACAAATAAATGATAATTCTATTCCAAGGGGAGACAAGGTACGAGCTAGCGTAGCCTGGCATCGAATCCTCCAAATGACTTTTAATAAGATAAGCCTACAAGAGTTGGAAATCACATTATGCAACACTGAGGATCCAAGAAGAGTGGACTTCCACGACCAAGGGAAGTGAAACAGGGCAGGTAAGGCTGAGAAAAGGGCAGTGCACAACTTTTTAGCATGGGGGCACAACCAAAAACAATGTTTGACAGTTTCAACCCTACCACAGAAAGGACAAGGAGGAGGTGGGTTAATGAATTTAAGGCAGGCCCCAACTGGGAGTTTGGCATGCAAAAGTTTCAAAGCTTTGGATTTCCAAATTTTGCATGTTGAGTTTATTCCACTTGGATCTTCTGAAGTTACATCTCCAAACCGAGTTAAGCCGGTTTGAAAGAGACAAGCCAGGAATCAATTGTCTATAGAGGATCTTGAGAGGAAAGGTTCAGATACTGCTGCCATTAGGCCACCTCCAATCTTTAGAAAAATAGAATGACAACTAGTGACCATGAGGATAGAAAGGTTAGGAGGGACCATATTCTGGATTTCCAAAACAATGAGCTTGTCTTTGTTATTAAGCTCGAAGCATACCCTGAGCTGCTGTCATGATTTCCATGTAAAACTAGTAGGATCCCATAAGTCACTGAACACTTGGATACCTTTCTTGAAAAGACGCTTAGCTTTCATCCTAGGAACCTTGACAAGGGGTTGGTTATTGACTTGAATTAATCGGTTCCACCAAATTGAGGAAGATGCAAAATTGAGTCCATGATTGAATGACTGGTCACACCAAGATAATTTTTGAGAAACCATCTGCCATGCTTTCCAAATACTATTGAGAGGGGCAGATCCGTGGAGTTTGAAGTGATGCACCAAGAGGATCTTGTCAGTCCATTGGATGGAGCTCCAAGCTTTGCCAAAGGTTGTTGTTTGTATAAGGTATCTAATCAAAGATTTCCAAGGGGTGTTTCCATCCAAAGCTCTACCTATCCATTTAGCTGAAAGACATATACCTTGAATAAACGGATCTATAACACCCAGACCACCCTCATCCTTAGGAAGAATACAATGAGACCAAGAAGTGGTAGGCATACCTTTTCTATTTCCCCATTTAGACCAAAAAAAAGTTGTGAATAAGTTGAGTAAGTTGATTATAACATGCTTTAGAAGGCAGCCAACATGAAGAGGTATAAACATGACTAGCCAAGAGGACTTTGTTGGCCACCTATATACGCCCAACCATTAAGAGAAATTTTTTTGTCCATGTCAAAAGCTTAGCTTTGAATTTTCTAAAAAACCATCTCCACATATCTTTCAAGGAAACTCCTAGCCCAAAAGGAATGCCTAAATACCGAGTAATGTCACTATCTTTGATCTCTTTCCATTCATTAGGAATCCAAGGCGGTCGGGGGTTGGGACTAATCATCCAAAATTCAGTTTTGTGCATTGCAAATTTGGAGCCCGAAACATCACAGAAAAAATCAAGGATATCAAGTAGATTATTAACGTCTTCAGCTGTATTTTGGATGAATAACATGTTATCATCAGCAAAATGGGAGCTAAGAGCTATAGAGTTACCAGGGAGAGAAATTCCATGAATAAGAGCATTCAAATGGGCATGTTGGAGAAGGTAACCAAGGGCATCAACAGTGAGCACATAAAGAAAAGGGGCAAGTGGGTGACCTTGGCAAATGGACTTTTGGAGGGGGAATTGTGGGGAAAGAGCTCCGTTTACAGCCACTCTTGCACTAGCATCCATGAAAAGCATTCGGACATGAGCACAAAAGTTAGGACCAAAACCCAACCATTGCAGCATTTTGAGGATGAATGACCAACGTATTCGATCATAAGCTTTATCAAAATCAAGTTTAAGAATCAAAGCATCTCGAGAATTTTGGCGAGCCCATTTCGAAGTCTCCCAAGCAAGGATTAGGTTGTCCAAGATAAATTTGCCCCCTAAAAATCCAGTTTGTTCCGGTCTTACAATTTCTTGTGCAATGGGCTTAATTCTTTTGGCTAATGCTTTACCTATAATTTTATATGAAGTGTTGAGAAGCGTGATGGGACGCCAACCATTCACCAAGTCCTCATGTTTTCCTTTGGGAATAAGTTTGATAAGACCTTGGTTAATGAAAGCTCCAAGAGACCCAGTTTCTATACCCTCTAAATACACGTAAAAATCTTCTCTAATATGAGGCCAAAGAACGCGATGAAATTCCACAGGAAGGCCATCCAGCCCAGGACTCTTTTCTATAGCCAAATTATACAAGGCTTCATCAATCTCTTCCAAGGACAGGTAATAGCTACTTATAATCATTCATGGAATCATTACTAAATAGCTGCTTATAATGTTCAAAAAATATTTTCATGATATCCTCTTGGCTAGTCAGCAGTAAACCATCCTCAGTTTTGATGACAAAAATATGCTCCTTTTTATGTTTATGTTGCAGAAATTGAAAAAAAAACTTAGTACTCTTATCCCCTTCTTTCATCCAATGTAGACGAGCCCTTAACTGAGCATCTCTGCCCTTATAAGCATCAAATTTGTGAGGTATATTTTCGGTTTGAGCCACTTTTTGTTGTAACGGAATACAAAGCGGATTGTTGTCTAAGCATTTCCTATCTTAAATCAGCTTCCCTTTAAGGGAATGCTCAATTCTTCTATGTTTAGCTGCAACTCTCCTTCCAAAGTTTCGAAGAAAAAGAGTACAACGAGTGATAGTTATTTCCCACTAGCTAATCCATCTATCATTTTGAGGTTTAGGCTCAAACTTCCAAATTGCTAAAAGGCCATCAAGACAAGCCTGATTTTGAAGATGAGAGACATTAAGCTTATAGGGTAAGTCATTGAGAGTGGAATCAGCCTGATTGAGAGCAAGGGTGGTGAAAATGGGAAGGTGGTTTGAAAGAGTGGCAGCTAAGTCAAGATGGACAAAATGACCTAAAGATGAAGGGAGGATAGGTAGATTGGGCGAAGTATAAAATCTATCCAAGCGGCATAACTTACGGACAATCCCTTCCCGACAATTGCTCCAAGTGAACCAATGAGGTCTATGGGAATTTGTTTTGCCCATGATAGGATCATGCACGCCTAAAGAATTACGAGCTAGCGTCCAAGCTTCAAACTCGAGTTGAGGCAATTGAGGATGGTTGTCCCAACTCCGATCATCCGGGTTTTCAACCATATTGAAGTCACCCGCAAGAACCCACTCAACAAAAGGTAAATTAATACGTAACCAATCCCACAAGATCACTCTTTTCGATGAGGAGTTGGGTTCATAAATAGAACAAAAGCCCACCAAGTTGCCTTGAACTATGGCGGTATCCCAAACACAACAGTTATTAAGATCAGATCCGAAGGTGACAACTGATTTGGCCAGCCAAGGAGCAAGACCCAAAACAACACCTCCAGACCCCTCAGAATGGTTTGTATAAAAATATTGAGCCTCTTTCCAAATGGTAGCAAGAGCAACCTCAAGATGAGTTTGACTAACTTTCACTTCTTGCAACATTTACACATCAATTCAATTATTCATGACAGACTGTTTGACCTGATACTTTGAAGATGGGATAGACAATCCCCTAACATTCCATGACTGAATATTACAACTCATTGAGAGTCAGGAATTTCCTTGTCTAAGAGGATGGAATTAAACTGATTATCTGTCGCTATGGCATGAGACTCAAGAAAGACATCAGAGGGGGGCCTCTCACTAGAAGGAGATCTATCTCGAGATCTCGCAGGGCTAGAGGGCGGGGTTCTCATAGGATTGGTTGGCTGCGAAGAAGAGGACACTGGGCTAGCGAGTGTATTTTGCAAGGGTGCAAAGAGCTGCGGGGGTTGGCAGGTGGCAAAGAATGAGAGGGAGAAGATGAGGTTAGCTCCTTTCGCTTTTTAGGAAGACGTTTATCAACTAACAAGGCATCCTTGAATGATGCATTGCCTTGAAACAAAGAAGAGGGAGGAGTGATGTCAAGATTGAGAGGAGGCTTGGGGTGTTGGGGCTTTGAAGAGGAAGGTTGAAGGTGGGAGGAGTGGGGTGCATTTAGAGACACAATAGTTGGAGGGGAGATGGAAGGTTGAGGCTCAGAGGTAGAGCTTAGCACGGGGCGGGGTTTACGGTAGGCACAGTCTCTAATAATGTGGCCCTCTTTACAACAATAGAAACAAGCATTGGGTTTGTTGAGATAGATGATCCGCTACGAGAACTCAAAGCCAGGGCCTATTAGTTGGATGGAATCAGGCAAAGGTTGGGTTAAATCCATCTCGACACAAACTCTGGGATGCACTTTGAGGCTAGCCCATTTATCAGAATTGGGTTTGCACCAAATAACTCTTCCCAATTGAGAAACTATTTTGTGAAGGTAAGGACAAAAGGAAAGGTTAAGCTGAGGCAGCTCCAGCCACATGGGATATTTAGATTTAGAAATCCCTTCTGGATGAAAATCAAGATCCCAAGCCTGGAGGTAATAGATCTATCCACAAATTATCCAGGATTCGTAATGAAGGGCAGCTTTCTCATGATCTAGGTCAACAAACGTGCAGGCAACATACCCCCTACCTAAGCCCCTGAAGGATTCTATATTCCAACCCCTTTTCTCCCAGTTTGTGTGAGTCCATTTGTAAAATTCTTGTTCAGTAGGAATGCCTTTCAAGAAAAAAAAAAAAAGGATAATAGATCTAGCTCTGTAGTCTTCAATAATGTCTAAAATGTCATCTGAAAATTCAAACTTTACTGGCATACCTCCAAAGTTGTTGTTAGATTGGGGGATCTGATTGTTGTTGGTTTCAGGTCGCATTGTCTCATCTTGTTGTCTTTTCAGTGGGGTTGAGTTTGGAATCTGGGACCCAGCAGCAGAGGAATCCAAGATAATTGTTTCTGTTTCCAGGGTGACAGAATTAGGGTGAGCGTGAACATGCTCCTTCTGAGCAACAACAGCCTAAGAATCTTATGTTCTTCCTTTATCCCGTGCTTTCTTCTTCATGGCTGACCCACGCAAATTAAAAGCAGCTTGGGTCCCAGTAGCGATAGACCTGAGCGACTAGGATTATGTTGATTTAGCCGTCGTTAATTTATGTGTGTGGGTGAAGTAGGAGTTTAGTTTATGTTATGTTAAGATTGGTTATTATATAGTGGGTTTTAATTTGAATATGTTTAAAATTGGAAGATCAATATTATATGGCATTATATGAATGGAGAATCAAAATCTTGATAAGTTTAAAGTATAATGAATTTAGGTGTTATTATATAAACACTAAACAAGTCTAAATTTAGTTGATGCAGTTAAGTTTGATGATTTAGATTAGGTTAAATCTTTGACATAGTTAAAATTTTATATTTAGGAAAGTGAGAGGAATGTGGTCTTTCTTAATGGTCACTCGAGTCCACAATCAATGGTCATTTTATTTTATTTTAAAATAAGGACATTGTTTACCACTTTTGCATGTGAATGAAGTGGTAGTTCAATTGATAAGTGATCTTTCTTGAGAGTTGTAAGTCCCATGTTCAAATCTTGAACTTTTTGCCAACTAAAAATACTCAAACCAAGTGAAAAATAAGCAAGGTTGAGGAATATGGCTTCCAAACATAACAAGCAAATATATGATATTAGTTATTTTATTGTATAAAAAATTATTTCATGCTACCCATCTAAGAATGGGCATCTTATATACAAGCTCCCTTTTTTCTTTATACAATTGAGAGAAGAGTTTAACCTCCAGCTAATTTGAGATATGAAACCTTTGATTCATCTTATGCAAAGAACTATTAACCTCATAATCCCCTTCGCTCATGACATTATTAATTACAAAATAAGAGGAGCCACAAAGCATCCAAACAACTTCAAACTTTAGAAATGAGCTACTACACAATATGAAAACAAAAAACCCTAAGCTTTGTGTGGTACCTTGGTTTGATTAAAGAATAAATTATGAATCCATCAAGGTTAAGTAAAGTAATATAAGTCAATAAAATCACTATTATGAGTTATAGGTTCAAATCCTAAGGGATTTCCTCAAATACATATTTTTTTGGTAAACTTCCACCAAAATCATTAATGTTGATTTATTTAGTTCCTATATTAATAGTTTGAATGGTACATTTTCACAAAATCAAAGAAACACCCCCCAAAATAAGTTAAATCTCTCCCTATAATATAAAACACAATCCCAATCCAAATCACATGATTTTAGCCTATAATTAGTCATTTGAACAACTACTTAGCAACCTTAAGCGTCCATTAATAACCCATTTTTATCTAGCCGTTATATGTTTCATCATATCTTTTAGCTCTCTTTTCCTTGTCCAAACCATTTAGACTATATATCCATAATATAATATAATGAGTACAAAAAAGAATATGTATTTTTTAAATACAAATTTATTGTTCAAATTTGATCATTCTTTATGTTTTTGTAATGGTCAAAATCACCCATGTTCTTTCCCCTTCTTTTATTTTTATCTTAAATTGATTAAAATGTTCCAAATTTAATATTTTTTAGGAGCAGGGGACTCAATGTTATTGTACACTTTACACAGTCTTAGGTCTAGGTATAATTATTTAATATTTATAAGATTCAAAATAATGTGCCCATGTGGAAAGCATGAGCCACTTAAATAGAATCTTGAGATTCTATTGTTGGCCCTTTTTGTCATGTGGTATTGGTTGTATGATAGTTGTAAGTAGTCAATGACTAAGGGATTACTAGGTGGAATACGACTAGTAACTTTGACCTGGGTACTTATAGGGCCTAATATTAGCTGGTTGGTTTCTTGGTACTAGTTGAATTGCATGATCATGATCTCCATTGGGAGGTAATCATTTTGGAATATCTCCAAACTATTGAGTGCCTATAGATCTCTAATTACTTAAACTATGTACAAGCCTTTGACCAATATGCTTCTCATAAAAATATTTGGGCCACAAACTTGTTTGTCCCAGGTTATTAAGAATTTTTTATATTTGATAGGAGCTTACTGAATTTGGATACTTTATTTACAACCCTCTCAATTTGATTTTCCAACCCTCTAAGTGAAAACACATGGATAGCTTCGATAATTTTATCTTAATTATTCTTAACGTAGTAAGACATTGAAGTACCAAAATACTATCTATTGCACCCATGGAGATAGAAAATACATGAAACCTAACTGATATTCTCCAATGGAGAGTAGTGTTATGAAATCTCCCTAAATGACTAACTATGTCTTCATCAACAATCATGACCTACAATTATGGGGTTGAATAGTTCAAGTAATTTAGATGAGAAATGACTTCTTGTTGATGAAGTTGTGGGTGTTTTATGATTCTATCAAAATTGTTACTATTTTAAATTAGCTCGCTACCTTACTAATTCTAAAAAGTATCTAACATAAAATAGTTAGTTGGGTAACTTTTTATGCCCCCTCTAACTCATCAATGACCTCTAATACTTCTTCTTTTCAATGGAGAATAAATGATTTTCAAAGCCTTTATATCCTCAACTATATTTACCATCATAGTTAAAACATAACCATTGTTCCCTTTTTTCTTCAATTTATTGAGGGGTAAATATAGCAAGTTGAGGGAATGATTGTATTGGAAATATCTTCTCTTATTTTATCAAACTCATTCCTTAAACGAGCCAAAAGATATCCTTACCCTATATTTCATGATAAAAGAATTAAATAAAGTAATAGGATTAAACATAAGTACCTCATGTTGGATGTGATCATTGAACCCACAAATAAACCTACCATTCAAGTTATCCTTAATAAGTGTTTGTACCCACAAGAATATATTTTGGAGTTACTAAAAGGGATCCTTGACCAATATTGTATATCAAACAAATCATTTTCTTAATTCAAGTGACTATATCCTTTCCATCAATATCTTACATGTATACTTTTGGTACTATCTTTTGAAATCTAGAATGAGTGTTAGCATTTGGTTGTCATTAAAATACACTCTAATTGGCTAAAATGTTGAGTGTGAGAAATAAATGGGTTTGGGAACTAAATTTTGATAATGATAGCTTCTAGATAGAATCAATGATAGATGATAATGATTTATAGATGTTTTCAAAATCTCCTTGTATGCTAATTTTTGACATATTTTATGTCACCCTTGGATGCACATCATTTATATCCGATCAAAGAAGTCTTGTGTGTGCATCCTATTGGAATCCATTATTTGTTTTGATGATCTAGGCTTTTGAGTTTTCTCAATTGTATCCATTTTAGGGTCTTGTTTCTGTAAGTTAGGGCTTTCAAAACCTCATATGTTTAAACCCTGCTTAAACCTTAAACCCTAGTGCTTTGGGAAGACACTTTTGTTATATTCAGTTGTTGAATCTCTACAGTCGGTCCTCGGTCATCTAGTTACAACTTATGTCTTAGGCGGTCATGTTCTTACTGGCCCCTTTACCCATTTTTTCCAATCGCAATCCAGCCTAAATATTTGTCCTAAATCTTATGTTCAGGGGGCAAGAAATATTTGAACCCCATCCTTATGTTACCTAGACGCGGCCCCATTTTTTTTTATGTCATATGCTAGTTCCCATCGCTTAGGTCTTGCATCACGTATTGTTGATACCTTGTTGCTCATCATTTTCACTTTCGTGATGAGTGATGAACATATTTTCCTTGTATCTCATATCATTGTTATCTTTTGGTCCTTTTTTTTACTTTCACGATGCATGATGAACGATCGATATTTAAATCCAAAGCATCCAATGGTCATTGCGGGTGCCTAGAGCATAATAATTTTGATCCAAAGTGGTAGGGACCTTTGCACAATGCATGATGAAGGCGATATATCCTTTGAATTGGGGGTACAAGAAGGCATCGACAAAACATAAAGGATGGTCACTTTGATATCCCAATGCTAATATGGTGAATAGTGTTGATGGGTGTTTTTGCACTTATCAACACAGGTAGAACACAAGTGTGCTACCTCTCTTGAAAGAAAAAATCCTACAAACAAGTTATAGAAAATTATCCCAAGGTCTCTCGGGTGTCAGGTCATGACTTGCAAAAAAAACTCAGTGGATTGATGTGATTTGTTGGTAATCATAAGGGGCATGGACAATTGTTAAGTTGGAAGGAGATTGGATCTTCAAATGGATTTTATGATATTTTAGGAGTGATGTGCAATTGCTGCAAGTTCAAAACAACGGTCTAAAACTCCAAGTGCAACATCAGATTTGGCTTTACAATGATGTTGGAACTTTTCCTAAAGTACCATTTCAAAAAAAATTCAAAACGAAAAAGGGAGGTAAGAGTTCCTAGACCTGAAACTAATGATGAACGGTGACAATGGAGGATGCTACAGTGGACAACCATCCCAATACTAAGTTCCACTTAACCAAAACACACAGTATCATGAAACTAGTGCTATCTTCTAAGGTCTGCAAATTTTTTAGTTGTTCATTCACCATAAAGCATGAATGAAAGGTGAAACTTAAGTGCAACAATGAATTTATGTTCAGACTAGCTTTACATAGCTATTTACCATCAATAACCAACAAAAAACATGAACATGGAAAGCATAAACATAATAGCATTCTTCAAGATCAATGGAAAACATCAACTAAACTACTAAAATTACTTGAAAACACTTAGAAAAACAAGCTAAAGCAATCTAAATCTATCAAATATGAGGAGAAGAATCATGCAACATGAAAGAAACACAAGAATCCACCAAAAGCAATGAGATTTATTAAAATTTTTGCAACATGTCTTTACAACAACTCAACTCTCTTGTTGAAAATGAGAGGGGATCCCCTATTTATAGTTTTCAAAAAGTGAAATGAATGGCTAGGATTTAATTTCCTTGTGTGGCCAAGATTCATTTTACATTAGGGTTTCACCTACCCACAAAATTTACTAATATAAATACACTTTTGTCTTTTTCCCTATTTTGTCCTATAGTGTCTTGATACTGTAGCAAGTTTGTCATATAGTAACTTGCCTTTTGGTTGTGGCTATATAGTCAAGAACTCATCATCTATTACAGGCTTTCCCTCATTCTTTTGAATAGTGGCATACTCCACAAATTTACCTATCAACACCTGAAGCTTATCCCATTCCAAGATATCATATTGGAGATTTTGAAAGGTAAGTTTCTTGAACCTCTCTGTGATCTACTCCCAATGCTTTGTGTATTTAGGCATGTCCTTGATGATTTGTTCTAATTAGATGAATTCCCTTGTAGCGAAATCCATGAAGTCGAGTGACAATACATCGACTACCCCTTGTTCCATCAAAAAGATCAAAACAATGGTCGCCCTGATGAAAACCTGGCAAACAGGCATCTTGGTAATAGCATAAAAATCAAAAAGATCAAAAAAATGATAAAAAGTAGAAGAAGTCCTAAAAAATGGTTGCCTTGATGAAAACTTGGAAAACAGGCATCTTGATAACAACAAAAATAAACCATAAAATTTGAAAAGTGCAATAAAAACAAATAGTGAAAACCTGGTAAACAGGCACTATTTGTGATAGGTCGGCTTCTCCGTCTATTTGAGCGTGTGTTGATCATCTGCTTTTGCCATCCCTGCACATTCATGCCTATCTTATATCAAGTTTCATGTCCATATTCATCTAATGCAATCGTCCCACTCTAGCTTGGGTTTCATTGTACATATCCATAATAAGGTTTGGTTTGTTCTCACTAGGGGAAAAATCTTGATCTCATTGGGGGCATATCACCGTTGAGCTTAAAACAATAGGCAAGTAATCATCAAACCAAAACATCAAAAGAAGCAATCATAATAACCATCAAAATTTGAGCATCAAACTTCAATCAATCCAATCAATCATCCAAACCAAATAAAACATCAAGTCAAATCAAATAACCTCATCACTGGAGAATCATCTTCTGAATTGTGGTTGGATTAACTTAACACAAATATTCAATTATTGAATCTTGATTGTTGTTATCATTTCTTTGGAGTATCTCGATGATGTCAAAAACTAGAGGCACTATGATCAAGAATGATATTTTTCTTTGTCTGTTGCTTGTGATTCAATCATCAATACTGTGCAAATTGTCACAAGACATGCTCTACAAAGTATCATCGATGAAATTTTGAATTTGCATATGAACAAGATTAACTCTTGTTTGTTTACACAAGTGATACTCAGGTCATCTTGGTCTAATTATACCTAGATTCTTGTGTTATCTTGCATTATCAAATCTCAATGGAATTTGTATGGAGGTTGTACTCAGGTCATCATGATCTAAATTATACCATCGATGCTTGTACTAACTTTCAACATAATAAAATGCTCAATGATGAAAATATACACAATGAATAAGATTGACAACATTGCATAGATAGAATTGCATTTCATGTTAGTCTGCATTTGCATTATAGATTTTCTAAGCTAGTCATTCTCAAGGTTGATGTTATTTATTTCTACAAGATTGATTATACTTTACATAACAAAAAAATCATTCATTTGCATTGAAATTTCCATTCCATACCATACATTCACTATCACAAATCATTCATGCATTCATTATAATATTTTCATTTGAAAAATTCCAAAAATAAAGCATAATACCATCATCATTCATATCATCACATCAAGGTCGTAATAAATGTATTATTTCAATCATCCATAATTCATCCACATATCCATTCATCATCCATAATAACATCATAATCCATTTGCATTCATAATCATAATTCATTTCACATATTTTCATAGAAAATACCAAAAACATAGAAAAGTGCATTACATTTCATTTGCATCATAACATTCATACATCTGCATGTATCACATTTGCATCCATACATTAATATGCATATGAAAAATTAGAAAATCACATTTCATATCATTTGCATCCATATCATCCATCTCATAAGCGCATGATTCATAAACATAATAAAAACAAAGCATCATCATCCTTAAATGCATCCATAACATAATCATATAAGAACATGGTATAATCACATAGAACATAAATTAAATGCATCCATCAGTAATAAAACATCAACACATAAGATCATTGAATGTCGATGCATACCATATAACCTAATAAAAATATGTCAAGTATACAATGATATAAACTGAGAAAATGATACATCAAAAATGTGGCACAAAGCCGAGTCTCTGAATAAAAAGATAAATCAAATATGTCCATGGGATCCTGTAGTTTTTCCACCAGATGTGGCAAGCCTTTGTCCAACACCGCCCACCCCTGATGGTCCTACCATTGATGGCCCTGTCCCTGGTGGAGGTCCGCCTAGTGGAAGTGGTTATGTGACCCCTCTGCTGGTGGTGTGTGAATGCGAGCGTCCAAATCTGGATCTAGAATTGCTAACCCATTGCTCTGTTGGCATGACCTCATGGTACTTGCCCCTGTAATATTCTACCTCCTTAGAAGAATCTTTGAGCTCTCTGAACAAATCAACAATACTTGTACCCTAAGCGGTTATCTGAATCTTGTTCGCTACTGCCATAGCCTGTGCCTCCTACCTCCTTGCGACATCTCTCTCTGCAGCCAAAGTGGCTACCAGGGCCTATAGTTGCACCATTTTCCCCTAGATCTATACTTGTGTTGGAGCATGTTCCTAAATCTGAGCTTGGTCCTGGGAAATTTGCACCTAAAGTATTTGAATCTAGCCCTACAAGGTCTGCACCTGACCCTGTAACTCGACAATTTGTGCCTTCTATCCTTGTGAGGGCATCTGCATTATTAGTGGTTGTTGCCTACCTGGTCTTGATCTCCGCCTCTTGGAGATGACCCCAAATTTTGGTGCACCACTTCCACCATCACCACCCCCATCTCCACCTCCCCCATCCCATCCATCATCACCTCTAGCCTCCTGCTTTGCCTCCTCACCACCCCCATCTCCACCTCTCGGCTGCACAATCGGACTTGCTCTCCTCCCCACCTCCAAAATTAGTGTAGGCTCATCAAGACTAGAAATCCATGGAAAGGGATGCATGTGGAAATACTCTGCACAATCAACTGTCATTTGGGTATCCACAACCTTTGGATGATACTATCAAAATATCGGCTTCATGTCATAATACTTTGTACAAGTGACATCATAATCGAGGGTTGGCCCCCACTCTAGTATATCCTGCCTGCATCGCACATAATGCACTACCCCCTACGACATCCCTTGAATCCGGCCATACTATTTGTATACTCTACCAAAAAGAAACTACTCCAAAATATAGGGTGTCCGCCCAATAAAATATCTTCTACAAAAAGAAAATGGCAACTCAGTACCATCCTCTGCCCAAGCCTCACAATCCAGATACGACCACCAGACCACAGTGTCTAAGTCATATAGGACCCATCTCCAATACTCCAACTTGCCCAGATTATGCTAGACAAGTGACCTTGTGTACCCAAAAACATATGGCCATCAATCCCTTTAACCTATAGTTGGGGTAGAGAAATCCACCAATAAATCCAACAAGAATGTAGGGTAAAGCCTGCCCGGAAGCAATCAACTCCCACTACACAATCTCATATCCAATAAACTGATCATCATGAAAAATCTGGCATATAGCATATGTGCCTCCCTACTCCTCATGATCATAGACAACCAGCTCCCCAATAACTGGTATCCTCAGTATCTGATAAACATCCTCTGGGGTCACTGTCATCTCTCCCATCGACAAATGAAAAGTGTTGTGGTCGCTATGCCACCTCTTTGCAAGTGCTCTTAGTAGCCTCTGGTTAATCTGGTACTGGGGCATGTCAATCAATGGTGTCAAACCACACTAGTCTATAATGGAAATATCTGCCAAATTCAGTTGTGGGATCATATCCCATGTCCCTGGAAAGCGCTAAAAATCCTGAAGGTTCCCCAAGCCACCCTCCTAGAATAAAATTAGAACATCAAATCAACAAATCATTCAATCGGCCTATCAATCAGCACATCATTTAATCAAATCAGCTCACATGAGATTTTGATCAAATCTCGAGGAGCACCTATCATTATCACTTGATTCTCATTTGTCATGAGATCAATTATCATCAATATATCTTATCATCGTTCCTCACCTATCATGAGGACGATCATCAATCAATCAATCATTCAATCTTATCATATTCATCATTCCTCACATATCATGAAGATGATCATCAATCAATCAATCAATGAACCTATCTTATTCATTGTTCCTTGCCTATCAGGAGGATGATCATCAACCTATCAATCAAAATCATCCTATCATCGGCTGACATGATCATCAATCATCAATCATCAAAACCTAGGAGGAAATCATCAAAAACATCAATTTTCGTTGGATGCGCTAAAATAGGGTTTCGATGCGTCATTTCTTGGATGTGCTACTTGATCAATCCAATGCATGACCCTATCTTATGGATGCACTAATTATCAGATGTGCTAATCTATTGACCTAATGCGGTGAAGCAGGTTCTATATGCGCTAGTCAAGTTTTGGGGTCCTAACCTAACGAGATGCGCTATTATAGGCCTCCTATGCATTGAAGCGGGTACCCTATGCACTAATTCGCTACCTCTATGTGCTAAAACGTGGAAAATAATTCAAATTTTCAAAAGGAAATTAAGCGTGAAAAATCAAAAATAAAAATTCAAAAAGAGGTTTTCAGGGTACGTACCAGAGGTCCATACGTGGTTGGACATTGGTGGCAGCAAAATCGCTCAAATCGGTGTGTGTGGCATGGAATTTTTTCCATCTTTTCTCTGCAGGCTCTTAGTTTTCAAAATTCTTAAGTTACAAATGAACCTATCTTTTACCCTTTGTACCCTTTGAAAGATTAATTAAGGGGTAATTATAGTGGTATTTTATTTAATTTTTCAAATGGGTCTTTTCATCAATTAATCGGAACTGTGGTGAAACTCTTCATCATTTTCAAGAGATAAATCGGGTCCTCATAAAATCGATTGATCATCAGCACATCATTGAAAAATCATTTAAATCATAAAAAAAATTTCAAAAATCCTTGATTTATCTCCCGAGGGGCATTCTTTCATCATCATTGCAAAATCAGAGTCTAGGGCATGTCGAAATTTTTTATTATCATGGTCGAGAAAATTTATTCTTTGAAGCAATGCAGCTGCGCATATCACTTCAAAGAGGGGCAAAATGTATGCATGCAAAAACAGTCTGGAGCATTTATTAATTAAATACTTGCTATTTGATTAAAATTCTTAATTCCTCTACTATTATAAATATATTGTTAAATTTATTTATGTGGTTCATATTCTAATTCTTCTTTTCCAAAATTCACTTTCTTCCTAAATTAATTAAATGGACAAATTAAAATAAATTTGTTATTTAATTGGTTTTCTCTCTTCCTCTTAAATTTGAATTTTTAAATTCAAATTGGCATATTCTTCTTAAATTGGTTAAAATGCACAAATAAATTAATTTGGCATCTTACTAATTTAGCATCTCCATTTAAATTGAATTTTTAATTCAATTTAAGCACATTTCTACATATTTCCTCTAACCACCTCCAACTCACCTGCCACCTCATCATGTGTCTCACAAAAATGAATTTTATAAATTGGAAAATATGAAATATCTTCAACAAATTTGCAACCAATTTGGAACTAACTGAGATACATGGCTCCTCCTTCTCTGTGATTCCCTTTAACACTTGGCAATTTGTCTTGTTGAATGGAACCATCTCCCTAATTCCCTCTAACCTCCTAATGCTCCACTGTTGATGTCACAGGATCGCAATCCCGACTGTCCATTGTTGCCACATCACCTCAAGCCTTAGAAAATCTATAAATAGGACCCTTTTCTACATCTTTTCAACATGAAGAATTTGATAAGCTTATGCTGCTAAATTTTAGAGCATTTTGAGAGAAATTTGGAGAGCCTTTTAGCTTAGATTTGCATTTTAGTGTTATAGTGGCAATTTTGTTTTGGATAGTTTAGTTCATTTCATCTTTCATTTAGAATTTCCATTAGATCATTATCATCAATTTTAGCATCTAGATTTTTGTATTATCTCATCATAGGATTATTTAGTCTTCAAACATCAAATATAGAAAATCCAATAATATAGGCATGTAGACTTCATTATAGCATCTTGTATCTTAGGTTGTCAATCTTTGCAGGTTCATGTGCAATACTAATAAGATCTAAGAGCATGATTTGCAAGGTTCCTTGAGATTAGAGAACCATGGAATGAATTAAGAGGATAGTTGTATCTTTTATTTCTGCTATTTAGATTTCCTTTTATGTAATACATTGCATGAAGGTGTGTTATACTGACATTGCAGGACATTTTCATAACACAGTTTCTACAAGCTAACCTTCTACTTCTGCAACACTTCTAGAAGATTTTCAAACCTTGCTCCAAAGTATGATTAATGATATAGTTTCAATTAAGAGGTGGGAAGCTCAAAACAATAGGCCCTATCTGATGAGGTAAAAATAACCTCATCATAATAAAATTAGAAAATCTTATTCTTACAAGTTCAATCCTAAGTTTGTGCCAATTTATTAAAATTTAGGAGAAATAATTTCTTATTTTAAAGGAAAATTATGCAAACTTTCTTTCTTATGATCAATTGAGAAAATTTACCAATGCAAGTTTAATGGGTTGACTTGAGTGTTTTTGTAGGGAATAATCGGTCATCTAGCAGTTGTTACAAATGTTGAAGCAACATGTGCCTTAAGCATGGTAAAGGATAGATGTTGTGAACCTACTGTTAAATATCGGTAGGATGAACCAAAGATTTAGTTTTTGTTTCTTTAATTTATGTTATCAAAAACATCATGGCTCATCTCGAGCCTTCTATATGTTTATGAGCTTTAAAGACATGAAAGTTAGTTTTAAGTTGTTGAAGACTTTTTCAATGGCTATCCATGCCATATAAAATCTAGGATTTAGTTATAAGTCGTCTATAAAAATGTAACTTCAAAAAAGAAGAAGAGAGACTGAATGATAATGTTATGCTATATATATGATTTCTGAACACTGATGAATGAAAGAACTTTCTTCTGTTACTTACTAAGTTGTTGAACTATGAATGATGATAACTGCTTGTAATCGAAAGACTCCAAAGTTTGTAGTTTATTTGATTTGAGAACGAAGTGTTAACCCGCGAGCTGGTCACGTGAGGGAAGTTAGCTTAAATAGATAAGTATTTTTTTGTTATGTTATTTTATTTTTTAAAATAGATAACTATTCAGTAGGAAGTAACTAAGTTTGTTGAGAGTCGAATCTGAAGTTCTAGAGCACCATTTTTTTAGTTAGTGTGAGTTAATTTTCGTAGTTGTTAGAATCTTTTACTGTTTAAAAAGATGTTTCATAGTTTGTTCACTTATTTCTCTACTTTCGTAGTATATCAGTTGTTCAGTTTGCTTGTTTCCATGCTTTCTAGTTTAGTTGTGATTCTTTCTAAATTAGTTATCTTATGCTTTCTAGCTTAGTATTTCTAGTTTTCTTAGAACAGATTGTTTTCCAGCTAAGAAGTTAAATGGCCTTAGATTAAAATTAATTTCAATAGTTTAAAGAAAAATAGAAAATATAAAATGAGTTATCCAAATCATCTTCTTCTGCAAACTGCCTTGGAAACTGCTCGGTCAACTAATTGACATTCTATATTCTAAAGTAGTAGGACCTAACGATACCCTATCGCTTTTTAGCGTCGTTGTTGGGGACTAAAATAGCCTTTGTACTTAAGTGTTACTAGGAGACAGTTTTGATATCTCATTTTATGCCAAAAAATATGTCGTCGGCTTCCTCTTCTGCATGGTCAAGAAAAGAGGCCCTCATAGACGATTTATGCCAAAGACCCCCCCAAAATATGCAACAATCATACCTAGGTAATCCCAAGGCTCAGATGACCACACTTCTGAAGAATTATTTGAGCCTTTCCCACCTGAGGCTTTCCAATATTTACCTGACGAGCAACTGGCAGATCAGCTAGTCATAGAGGAAATTGTCTTTGAGGAACAAACTTCTCTGAACATCATGGGAGATCGTAGAGCTAAACCTAACCACAATGAACCTCGGCGCCCTCCTAGAACATTTACTTATCCTATTACCTTGGATGCAGATGATGATACTGCGATAAAGAACATTTCTCCAACTTTCCTTCCAACCTTTCGTGGCTTGTCCTCGGAAGAACCAAACCAATTTCTCTTTGAATTTAAGGTCTTATATCAAACATATTACTATAAAAATGATAACCAGAAGCTGAAGCTTTTTCCTTCTACTCTAAAGGATTCAAAAATGCGTTGGTTTATGGGATTGGGTTCTGGTAGTATAACATCCTTGGGGGAAATGGAGAATGTTTTATTGCAAAAATACCAAATCTATTGTAGGGTGAGTGATCAGAAGGAAGAGTTGTTTAAACTAAGACAAAATGAGGATGAGAGTTTAGAGGATTATCTCGATAAGTTCCTCTTCCTCTCTAAAAGATGTGGAGAAGCGACCATTAGCGCTGAGATTCTCAAAACAATTTTTCTTAAAGGTCTTGATGATGATGCTAGAAGAAATCTTGATTTGATGGGGAAAGGTGATGTATCTCAACTAACCCTTGAGGAAATATGTGAGTTATGTCAGAATTTCTCCTGTACTCGGGGAGGAATCCACAAAACTAATATTTTTAAAGGGTCTAATGAGATAAGTAAGCTCCAAGAAGAAATAGCAAATCTGAAAACAAATATTCTCGTTTAGTTAAATACCACATTAGATGGTATACAAGCTAGAACTCACAACCCAAAGACCTTGTCAATTTATTGTCTGAGGTGTCAAAATAAACACCTATTGTGCGAGTGTCCGTTAGATAAAGTCAATGTTTGTCAACTTTGTGAGAAAAACCATCCTACAAATCAACACGAGCTTATGTCTGATATTAAGAATACTAAGAAAAAACCCATTCAGGTTGAAGAAGATATAAACGCCTTAAACCAACATCAAGGTGGTAATTTCTCTTATGGTCAAAATTCTAATCCTACATGGAGACCACAAAATAACTAGGTTCATAATTAATGGACTCCATCTTGGAATCAGTCACCTCCACCACAACCTAACTGGGGAACTCCTTATTGGGGATCCCCAAATGGGCAAACCAAACGTGGGGAAATCAGTCGTGGTCGAATCAACCACAACAAAAATGGTACCAACAACATGCTGCCCCTCAATGGAATAGGGCACAAAATCAGTTTTATATTGAACCCAGGAGGAATCAACAATAGAATTTGTTACCTCCAGCTCAAAACCCTCCTCTAAATGAGCAGGTGAACCAACCTCATCTCCCAGCACAACCGCTTCCCAACTGTAAGAATAATCGCCAGAATACGCCAGTCTATTCTACTGAACATGAAAATGTTACAGGGCTTAATGCGATACACTTCGGAAATGTGCAGTTACGCTCTGGTCGAACTCTTCAACCTCCGAATATTGAAGAAATAGTGGAGGAACCTGAGCCTAAAAGTCCAATCAAAGTCACGTCATCTAATCAAGATACCACTACCAAAGACAAAGAGCCTTTTTCAACGGCAGGAGCTGCTGACTTGTCTCAGGGGGAGGAAGGTCAGTCCTTGAGTCAACATAGGGAGAATGTCGTTCCAAAGGAGAACACGATGGCACCATATCTGGAACGTTTAAAGTTAGTAACTCTGGAAGATACTCTGGAAGTATCCATGGCTTTAGAAACTGCATTAATTCAAGAGATTAAGCAACTGCAAATTGAAGTTCCTTTATTGCAAGCAATAAAGGAAATTCCTGAGTTAAACCAGTTAATCAAACAACTATGTATTAAACTGCCAGGTAGGAAGCCAAAAATGATAAATACCGTTC
Organism: Sequoiadendron giganteum; assembly: GCA_007115665.2. Taxonomy (NCBI): domain Eukaryota; kingdom Viridiplantae; phylum Streptophyta; class Pinopsida; order Cupressales; family Cupressaceae; genus Sequoiadendron; species Sequoiadendron giganteum. Next base: position 607,252,921 of record CM021107.1, on the reverse strand, counting down.
ATATTGATGGTTATTTAGCTGATTTTCTATCGGGAAATTCTATTGCTCCAAAATACGATGATCCTGGGAGCCCACTTATAACTGTTACAATCAACGATGTATCAATACCAAACGCACTAGTGGCTCTTGGGGTAGCTATTAATGTAATGATTGCGGATGTAATGGAAAAGTTAGGACTAACTGATTTACATCCTACAACCACAGTCTTACAAATGGAAAATCAGTCTATAGCCATCCCAAAGGGCGTCATTAAAAAAATCCTCGTCAAAGTTGATGGATGGGAATATCCAGTTGATTTCCAGGTAATTCAGTTGCTTACACCTAAAGATAGTTATCCAATAATTCTTGGGAGACCTTGGTTGGCCACGGTTGCTGCTAAGATTGATTGCAAGGAAGGGGGAATGACCATTTCGCATGGTCAAGACAGTAAATGTTTGTTCTTATATCCCCCTGCTAAGCCTATTGAGCATAAAAAGGTCTAGGTTGATGAACCAGAGGAATCCAATGGTCCTGACAGTTTGGCCTCTCTAGCCATGGTAGTAATTAAACAAAATAGAGAAGAACTGGAGGAAGAGTTAGTAAGCGATTTAGTACGCCTTTCTATAACCCCAAACGAGGAAGAAATTATGGATGCTCCAAGAATTTTTGGGCAACCAATTGATATAAGAGGGATGGAGCAAAGCTATGCTACAATGGGAATGCCTTCTCCCTTACCAAACATGATTCCCAGAACAAGTCATTTATTTGAAGATATCACAAGGTTTCACCAACTTATACCTCATAGTTGTCCTCTCAATACCCTGTTACGACCAATTTATACAATCACTTCGGTCCATCCTGGAACAAAATCAATCATGTTGTTACCAGGAAAAACTTTGAACATCAATAGTTGGCTAACAAAAACACAAGAGGATAAGTTATTCAATGTGTTGGTAAAAAGGTCTAAAGATTTTGCTTGGGATTATACGGACATGAGGGGAATTCACCCAAGTTTTTGTACTCATCACATCTATACTGACACCAGTATAAGGCATGTTCGCTAGCCTCAGAGGAGACTCAATCCTGCATTAAAGGATCTGGTCAAAATTGAAATTGAGAAACTCCTCCGTGCAGGATTTATTTATCCTATCTCTGATAGTAAGTGGGTATCACCTATGGTGGTCGTGCCAAATAAAAATGGGAAGTGGAGAATCTGTGTAGACTATAGAGAACTCAACAAAGCCACTCATCAAGATTATTTTCCCCTACCATTTGTTGACCAGGTTCTGGACAACTTGGCTGGAAGGAAATATTTATCCTTTCTAGATGGATTTAGTGGTTACAATCAGATACAGGTTGTCCCATAAGACCAAGAAAATACCACGTTTACTTTCCCTTGGGGTACATTTGCATACAGAGTGCTTCCCTTTGGACTTTGTAAAGCTCCAGTGACTTTTCAGAGAGTCATTCTTGCTATATTTGTTGCTCTCGTTAATGACTGTGTAGAGGTCTACATGGACAACTTCACAGTCTATGGTTCAACATATGATGAATCTCTTCAGAACCTAGATCGAGTTTTACAAGTTTGTAAGGAAAATAGACTATCCCTTAGCCATGAAAAATGTTTAATAATGGTAGAACAAGGAATAGTCTTGGGTCATCATATTTCCTCTGAGGGAATAAAGGTCGACCTCAAGAAAATTGAAGTCATCCAATAGTTGACTATCCATCAAACACAAAAATATGTTCAAATTTTTATTGGACATGTTGGTTACTACAGAAGGTTCATAGAAGGCTTCAGTAAAATAGTAGCTCCTATGTTCTCTCTTTTACAGAAAGAAGTAGAGTTTGTTTGGACACCTGACTGTCAGCTATCATTCGAAACCATTAAGGAAAAACTTTTCTCTACTCCTGTTTTGCAAGGACCAAATTGGAGTATTCCCTTCCACATTTTTGCAGATGCTTCTAACGATGCTATTGGTGCAGTTTTGGGACAAGAAGATGAGAACGGGGGTAAATATGCCATATATTTTATCAGTAAAAATCTTACTTTTGTAGAAAGGAACTATACAACAATAGAAAAAGAATTTCTAGTTGTCCTTCATGCCATTAAAAAAATTTGTCACTCTATTACGGGATAGAAGGTTACATTTTATATAGACCATTCACCTTTAAAATACCTAATGAACAAACCTATAGTTAATGGTCGAATTATGAGATGGTTATTATCCTTCAAGATTTTAATGCTACAATTCTTGACAAACTAGGAAAATATAACGTAGTAGCAGATTTTATGTCATGAATCAAACATGAAGAGGGTGACAGTACTCCTGTACAGGATGAGTTCCCAGATGAAAATATTTTTGCAGTTTCTGTAAAATCATCCTGGTTCGCAGATATCGCTAACTATTTAGCTACTTCTGAGATACCCCTGGGGTTCACAAATCAGCAAAATAAGCGACTTATCAATGAAAGTTCCCCATTCAAATGGATTAACAAAATGTTATTTCATTGTGGACCTGATATGTCTTAAGAAGATGTGTGAGAGTGGACGAAACGTACACTATTCTAAGGGCCTGTCACGATGATCCTTCGGGAGGGCACTACTCTTTGAAGAGAACTTCCCATAAAATCTTAGGCGTCGGATACTATTGGCCTTCAATGCATAAGTATATTAAGAGCTATGTTCATCGTTGTGATGAATGTCAGAGAGTACAAAGACCAATTGCTTCTTCGAAAATGTCTTTACCGCCTTAGGTAGTGCTTGACCCATTCAAGAAATGGGGTTTAGATTTTATCAGACCCATAGATCCTTCCTCTCAAGGGAAAGAATACATATTGGTTTGCATTGATTACCTAACAAAATGGGTAGAAGTTCAAGCCTTACAAGTAGCTAGAGAAGAGCAAGTCGCGGACTTCCTCTATAATAAAATCTTCCTTAGATTTGGAGCCCCTCAAACTATCGTTACTGACCAGGGACCCCAATTTATGTCCAAAGTGCTCTTAGCATTCACCAACCATTTTCAAGTACGCCATAGAAAGTCATCACCTTACCACCCTCAAGCAAATGGCCAAGTGGAGGTAACTAATAGAGAACTTGAAAACATTTTAACAAAAACAATTTCTTCAGGAAGAAAAGATTGGGCCAGGAAACTCTTTCTAGTTGTATGGGCATACAACACAACCTGGAAATCCACGACTGGATTTAGCCCTTATGAGCTCATTTTTGGAAAGAAACCTCTTCTTCCCAGTGATTTTGAACTACAAACTCTAAGAACAGCTATGGAACTAGTTTTGGATTTAAAACGAGCCCAAGTTGAATGAGTTCTACAACTAAGTGAATTGGATGAGCTTTGCCTAGACGTTGTCCATCAAACTGAACTAATTCAACATCAACAAAAATTGTGGCACAATAAACATATTAAGGAGAGGAAGTTTCATAATGGAGACTGGGCCCTGCTATTCGATTCGAGGTACAAAGATCATAGTGGAAAGCTTAGGACTCATTGGTGGGGATCTTATGAGATTTCTGAAGTCTTTTCAAATGAAACTGTTTGGTTGAAACCAATTGATGATGACACACAAACCCTCTTAGTTAATGGTCATCTCTTGTGTGTCTACCATAAGTCTTTCAATAGGGAAGAATTCTCAAGAATGGTGGAAATGGAAGGCAAAGTCCAATGTGTTGACTCTGCCAAGGCAGAGTCTATTTGGTAAAAATGTGCACTTAAATATATATATAATTTTGAAAATGTGTAATAAAAATACATGTATGCCAAGATATTTTTTCATTATATTTTCTTCTTTTGGACTTAGCTAATTTTTGTTCCATTTTGCAGGACTTCTTAAAAAGGAGGAAAATAACTTTTGGAGCACCCTCCAAAGATGCTCTGGAATGTTATGATCTTGATGCCCGATGCTCCAGAACTTGTACAAAAATCGTTATGATAAAAATGCATTCCTGGACTAAAGTTCAAATCTCTTGAAGTTCAAAATTCTTAAGTCTTGTCGCTCCACCTTCATTATGTTGCTGCTTCGGGTGCATATTTCGGTGATGCTCCAGAATCTTCATTCGGTTGTTGCTCTGGCTGCATCTCTCGATGATGCTCTGGAACCTTCATTATGTTGCTACTTCAGCTGCATCTTTCGGCGATGCTCTAGAACCTTCATTTTGTTGCTACTCCGGCTGCATCTTTCGGTGATGCTCTAGAACCTTCATTTCATTCCTTCTCAGTCTACATTTTTCAGTGATGCTCCAGAACATTCATTTCATCACCGTCTTGGTTGTGTCTTTCACGGATGCTCTGGAACTTGTCTACCTTCTCCGTCATGAATACAAACCTCCTACGTATTCTAAAACTTATGCACTAGTTTTGAGTGCGACGTCAATTGCGTACTTTGAAACTTGTTCATTCGTATTCCGCCACCTTTTTCATAATTTCAAAATTTTGCGATACTTCCATCATTATATCTTGTACACTTGTCTTCCTATTATTTTTTTTATCATAAATAAAGCCACCAAGTCCCGCAATCCTCATTAATAGCTTCGTCATCCATAAAATTTCATGCCATAATAAATTTGTTGTCACCTCAGCCAATACCTTCACGTCATCCTGTCAAATTTGTAAGGTACAAGATCTTCGAACGATCACAGAATGCAAGTAAGTACTAATTTTTTCTGTAAGTAGGTAGTTATTTTTGAATAAAGAATAATTAATTGGCACAAAATTCACTCCCAATTTAGCAAATTGTGCCACTCGGCGATCACCTACTTGTACGACAAGCCTTTTGTATAACTTCATGTAGTTTTAAAAATTATTGCTTAGTAAGCTGCGAACAGGACAAATAAGTTATTCCGAAGGCAATATTTTCAAAAGTGTTGTGTGAAAGCTTTGGGACGTGATTGAAATATTTTACAAAGAGGGAAAATATGAAAATGGGGAGTGGTAAAAAGAAGTCAAAGCCAAATTCAACCGATAAATTGTTGGGATTAAGCAATATCTCCAGATTGTTCGAAGAGGTAGGATGGTTCGATTTTATCATAAAATTTGAAGGATATGATGAAAAGTTGGTGAGCTCATTTGCTGAAAACTACTCAAATGGAGAAGTGATACTTCATGGAAAGCATTTCAAGATAAGTCCGAAAATCATTTCCCGTTTGTCTGGGTTAGAAAATTCAGGTATTAAGATAAAAGAAACATCTCAGATAATGTACCAAAAATTATTTGAATTTTTTTTTACAGAGGGAGAGCCTCACCCCATGGTAGTAGTTAGCACCAAAGGACAGAATAAAGAGTTCTAGAGGACCTCCATACTAGAGCCCTGGGGTACTGTCGTTGCTCAGATCATCAAATATTTTACTTATGAAGGTCAACTAGTTGTAGTAGTAGGACCTGCTTTTCGAATGCTGGTCCATTTGCGTCATGGGAAAGAGAACCCTACTCTTAGGGTAAATTTGCCTGAATTTTTATATGAATCTCTAAACACTTCCATAGAAAGATATAAAACAAGGTCAGGGCCATTGAAACATCATGGTTTAATTCAGTTGATTTGTAAATAACATTTTCGCAAGAAATCCGAGGGCAAATGGGAATTTTTTTTTAAGAAAATTGAGAAGCCTTCAATCAGAAAAACAATAGAACCAGGGGAATCGTCTCATTGAATTACTTCACCATCCAGAGCAATTTCACCTAAGGGCTCTCGGGCTTCGGAAGCTCCTAATCCCACCACCCCTGGTGAGGAAGTGCCAAACTTTTTAAGTAATGAATTCAAAACCCCTTATTTGCCAGAGCAAGTCAAGCTTGCTTATTCTAATTTAAGTAACCATAGAAGAAAAAAAAAAGAAGGGAAAAATAGGACACCTGTCACCTTCCAAGGTCTTCCTCCATTAAGAAGAAGTAAAAGCCTAGCCTCTAAATTCTCTGAAACCTCAATGCAGGGAATGGAGGGAAGTTCCAAAAAGAAAAAGGCCAAGCTGTCATTTGATCCTGTTGAGATTTCAGAGTCTGCCAATGTAGAGTAAATACCTCTAGAAAAAGAAGATTCAGTTGAAGAGATTCCTTCCCACTCCATATATGTGGAGGAGGTCTTCACTGAATAAATTCAGGGAAGAGAACAGGAAAGGAGATGATGGTATTCCAAGTAATTTGTCCCCTATTGTTAATAGAATTATTGAGATAGTTGAAACAGAGAAATGTAAAATAGAAATTGATAATCTAAAGAAAGAATTGTACAAAAGTAATGAACAGGTTGAATTGCAGGAAGAAGAATTGATGGTGCATTCAGTTATAATAAATAAAAGGAATCAAGAAATACAGGGTTTGAAACTACAATTACAGGAAAAGGACACAATAATTTATAAGTTGAAAGAACAAATGCAAGAGTTGAGTCAAGAGCATACAACTTATAAAGTTGACATTGTAGGAAAGAATACATAAATTGAAAGGATTAAGCAAAACTTTGTGCTAATGCTCTCAGCCTTTGAAGAAGACAGGAAAACAAAAACTGAAGAATTGAATGCTTCCATCAACAGAGTTGTAGAGCTCAAACAAGACTTGGCGGAATGCACTGGGAAACCAAAGATGGAATCCAAATAAATTCAAACTGAGTCGGTTATAACCAATTGGTTCCAAGTTCGCATTCCCCCACTGTTAATGAAATGGATGGAATAGTGTTATTTCTTAAGAAACGTTCAAATTGAGAATTATAGGCTGAAGAAAGAACTGGTACTCCTGAAGGATTCATTTCATAGGGCATATAGAGGAAAATAGGATGCATGTCAACGTGTTGAGTGTCTATTAAATTGTAGAAGGCCATCTAGATTGTACTCCATGTTGTTAAACGAATAATGGATAAGATGGAAATTATTTACAATCTATACTGATCAACCTTACGAGCCCAATGATAAAGAATTTGTTAAGATATTTGTAGAGTCAACCCCTGAGGATCAAGATCTGATTTGTGAATTCTTTCAGCATGATTTATTATTAGAAAATCATACCAATTTCTTTATCAACCTATTTGTTGGAGAAGTAGAATTAAGAGCCTTGTTGTCTACCATGAGAAACCAGATTCATTAGCAAGAGCATATAAAAGAGTTTGCACAGGCAGAAAAGATAGTGGGTCTTCAAATAAGGTCCCCAAATTCTAGGCCTAGTGGTTTCAAAGACACATTTCTGTCTCTCCTTGTTAATGAAAAGATGAAAGAAAAGTATGATGACAGCCTCAGGCAGTGTTACAATAATTTTATGAATCATGGGCAGAAATTGATTGGGAAAGCATGGCATGCTTGTGAAGAGAGGTTCACTCCATTACTTGCTTACCTCAAGAAAAGAGAGGTCATTTCCCCTCTTAATCTCAGGTGGTCTTTTAAACAAGTTGATGCTTTAGTTAAAATCCTAAGAACCCTTAAGACAAAACTGGATGGGAATGAAATACATGCCTCCTTTTCTACTTAATCTGCCTCCTGCTTACAATGTTTCAACTAATCAAAATGACAGATTTTTTAATGAATGGAGAGAGAGTGTGATATTTCACAGAGGGTTCATCTATGACCCTGAAGTTTTTGATGCAACAAAAAGAGAGGTACATGATCTCAGTGCCCTATATGAGGAGTGGAATAAATCTTGGGGTAATAACTATAGAGCAGGAGGACTTGCCAGGAATTAGGTGGGGGAGGAAATGGTGAGGTAAAAATAACCTCATCATAATAAAATCAGAAAATCTTATTCTTACAAGTTCAATCCTAAGTTTGTGTCAATTTATTAAACTTTAGGATAAATAATTGCTTATTTTAAAGGAAAATTATGCAAACTTTCTTTCTTATGATCAATTAAGGAAATTTACCAATGCAGGTTTAATGGGTTGACTTGAGTGTTTTTGTAGGGAATAATCGGTCATCTAGCAGCTGTTACAAATATTGAACCAACACGGGCCTTAAGCGTGGTAAACGATAGATGTTGCGAACCTACTCCTAAATATCGAGAGGATGAACCAAAGATTTAGTTTTTGTTTCTTTAATTTATGTTATCAAAAACTTCATGGCTCGTCTCGAGCCTTCTATATGTTTATGAGCTTTAAAGACATGAAAGTTAGTTTTAAGTTGTTGAAGACTTTTTCAATGGCTATCCACGCCATCTAGAATCTAGGATTTAGTTATAAGTCGTCTATAAAAATGTAACTTCAAAAGAGAAGAAGAGAAATTGAATGATAATGTTATGCTGCATATATGATTTTTGAATACTGATGAATGAAAGAACTTTCTTCTGTTACTTACTAAGTTGTTGAACTATGAATGATGATAACTGCTTGTAATGGAAAGACTCCAGAGTCTATATTTTATGTGATTTGAGAACGAAGTGTTAACCCGCGAGCTGGCCACTCGAGGGAAGCTAGCTTAAATAGATAAGTATTTTTTTTTTATGTTATTTTATTTGTTAAAATAGATAATTGTTCAGTAGGAAGTAACTAAGTTTGTTGAGAGTCGAGTCTGAAGTTCCAGAGCACCATTTTTTTAGTTAGTGTGAGTTACTTTTCGTAGTTGTTAGAATCTTTTATTGTTTAAAAATATGTTTCATAGTTTGTTCACTTATTTCTCTACTTCCGTAGTATATCAATTGTTTAGTTTGCTTGTTTCCATGCTTTCTAGTTTAGTCGTGATGCTTTCTAAATTAGTTATCTTATGCTTCTAGCTTAGTATTTCCAATTTTCTTAGAACAGATTGTTTTCCAGCTAAGAAGTTAAATGGCCTTAGATTAAAATTAATTTCAATAGTTTAAAGAAAAATAGAAAATAGAAAATGAGTAATCCAAATCATCTTCTTCTGCAAACTGCCTTGGACACTGCCCAGTGGAATAATTGACATTCTATATTGTAAATTAGTAGGACTTAACAACAACCTATCACTATCAGCCTCAAAATCAAAGTTATCAGTAGAATAGACCACCTTATCAAGGACAAAATTGGTGGAATCATAGTAAGCCTATGAATAACATGCATACACCTGTTGCGAGCAATCCTAAGGATTTGATCCTAGTGTAAAATTATATATCCCAGGAACAAGAGTGGTGTTATCCTTGTGAACAAACTCATAATCAAAACACCTATCAAAGTGGAGAGTTTGTGCAAACTCTTGTATCTCAAAATGACACCTCTACTTTAGCACAATAGATTGGCACAAGCCAAACAACTTCTAATAATAAAAATCATACACAAGATGACTCCTCATTTGTCATTTTGGGTCAAGATAATTTATATGGCATAAATCAGGGAGATGTTGATGCAATAGCACATAATACAAGATCAAAGAAAAGAGAAATGGAGGGTGGTGCATCTTCCATGGCTGGTCAAGCATCAGTTTCTCAGCAACCTCAACCAAATGTAAATCTTGGACCAACATGTAGAGTAATAGAGGTCCCACAACCAAATTATCTTGCTAATAGGTCTAAAAAAGTGGTGGAATAGCCTAGGATTGCACAAAAAACTAGAGCAGACCTTGTTCCAAAGGTTTCCTCTAAAGTTAATTAGCTTCCTTTCAACATAGTGGAGAAAATGAAGAAATCCAATATGAATGTCACTATGTGGGAGGATCTATGTATCCCATCACAAAGATATTTGCTACAACAGGATTAAAGGAGCATAAACAAATGGGTGAGGTATCAGAAAAGGAGCAGACTACTCCATCAATCAGCCTGGTGCAGCCCAAAGAACAAGGGAATTCAAACAAAATCAGTAAGTCATCTCCCTTCTATATTTCTCTAATTATTTGAAATCATATAGTGCATAATTGTATGATAGATTCAGGGGCAAGTAGTTCAGTCATGCATAAGGGGATTGTTGACATGCTTGGTATCAAGTATGAGTTGGTGGCTATAAAATCTTTAAAACTAGATGGCACTGTTTTCAATACAGTGGGGGTAATTAAGAATTTAAAGTTGTCCTTACATGCATGTCCTGGTTGTGATGTGTTGCAAGACATTTCAGTCATAGACCTCCCTACTCATGTTTCCATTTGCTTATTATGTCACCAAAAAGTGTAGACGTTAACACTTTTCGCTCATTTGGACCTTTTCTTATGGATTTTGGACCTTTTTAAACCACTTTTTACCCCTTTCCAAGCTTTGTGCCAAAGTTTTGAAGGTGTTTTAAAATATTTGCACACTCTAGGCTTTTCATCACCAAATTAACCCTTTCTTATGCTATAATGACCCCTTAATACACATATAAGTCCTATCCCAATGTGTTTTATGAAGACAATCCCGACAAGCATCAATAACCACATGTTAATTCTTGAAAAGAAATGAAAAATTCCCAAGTGGACTAGGTCTCCACCTTGGGTGACCTAGTCCCATGTGGCATAAATTTCAAATTTAACTTTATTTCTTTCGAGATTCTTGTCTCTACAACCCTAAGGTTGGCTTGCATGGTGTTATTTCGGGAAAATTAGGGCATAAGTTGTATAAATAAGCATCAAAACCCCAATTTCTCATTAGAGACCCTCATTTCTTCTCAACTCTTCTCATCTCTCATCACTCCTTCTCAAGCAAGCTAGGGTTTGATCATTCCAAGTCAACAAGACATCTCTCAAGAAGCATCCAAGGGCTAAACCTCCATTGTTGCAACTCAAGATCTAACATCATGACAAGGTAAACTCTATCTCTCCCTTAATTTCATTCTTTAATTCATTGTCTCTTTATTTGATTTGATTATCTAAAAGGGGCTTGACCAAGGCAAGCCCCCATACTCTAACAATCAACATTTCTTCTTCCTTCTTTGCGTGTATTTATAGATTTAGGTATCTTAGAAGCTTAGAGATCACTCAAGAGTGTATTGAAGACTTGTTGGAGACACCTCATTTTTGGCTAGGGAAAAACATCCATTAAAAGTCTCTTACAGACCGAGAATCATAGTTTCAGATCCGAGTACCTCAAGAAGTAGAAAGTGCAAACCGAGACCTCCAGATCCCACTTTCAGACTTCCCAAAAGGCTAAAAGGGACTAGGTCACCATTAGTGGCAACCTAGTCCCACCATACATGCATTTTAGGGTTTTTTGTAGATCTGAGTACCCTTTTGGCAAAAACGGTTTCTGACAGATTTTCACAGAAAGAGGACTAGGTCGCCCAGAATGGCATAAGTGTCCTTCTCAGCCTCTGCATCAATTTTTCTAGGATTCTAGACCTTCATGCCATCCCTCTTCAAGCTTCAAGTGCACCCTTTCATTTATGTTTATTTTTGTTACAGTTAGTTTACATTTCTTAGGTCATTTGCATATCTCAATGTGTTTTCCAGCATAGCTTCATTTCATAGATTTTACATTATTAGTTAGTTTCTATTTTCCATTCCCAACACTTAGACTATTTCATTTAGACATAAACACACACATCACAAACCCCCAAATCCCCCTTTTGAATAAACCTACCCAAAGAGCATATCATTAGGTGAAAGAGAGTTATTCCTAAACCAAGTGCTCCTAGGTGAAAAACCCTAGGGGCTTAGTAAGGGGAATCCTCTTTCCCTTTTAGCATATCATATTTTTGGTGGTTCACCTATTTCAGGATTTTACTGCTAAGATAGGTGGGTACTTGTCTGTTGATTGGTCTCACATGCTATTTAGAACTAGATATGGCACTAAAGAAATCATCAAATCAAAGCCCATAGAAAAATATCATCTAGAGCCCTACACTCCTAGTCCAGTAAACATGAACTCCACATTGCATGACCAAAAGGAAGAGTGTTATGTTCATGAGCCTATAAATCCAATAGAGGAGGTCCCTAATTATTTGTTGGATTAATGGAGTAATAATTTGCAATTTGATCCACTTACCGAAGCTGAAATAAAGGAGAATGGTCTTGGCACTTACTGCATTCATGAGGAGAATGTTATTGTCCTCAATCTCATAAAAAACTCAAGAAGACTTAGAGGGATTATGGCAGATTTTTTTTATGGTTATAGAAATAGAAATTGTGTTGGTTCTGATGTAATGCTAGTATCTCCAAGCAAGGAGAAATACTACTTTTCTTTCATACTTCAATTTAGTTGCACTAACAATGTGGCTAAGTATGAAGCACTCATCCAAGGTCTTCAACTTGCACAGAAAAGGAACATCAAATTGTTACAAGTTTTTGGTGGCAGTGAATTGGTTGTCCATCAAGTTAGAACTCAAAGCTCAACCAAGAACAATCTTCTCAAATCCTACAAGCATAGGGTTTGGAATTTAATTGAGGGTTTTGAGGGTTTTAACATCCAAACAACTCCAAGAAATCAAAATAAACATGTTGATAGACTTCCAACAATTGGTGTTCAGTTTGACATACTAGCACATATTGCAAGCAAAAGGGAGTAGCATATCAAACTTGTGGTGAGACCTGTTGATTATCTGGGGACCTGTTGTTCCAAATAATCAAGATCACTGCCAAGTCTTTGATAGTGACCAACATATAGTGAATTTTCTGTAATATGAGGAAAAAAATTCTAAGATAAATCGTTCCAAGATGCAAAATTAGTATGGTGATCAGATTGTGCAGATGAGTAGCAACAAGCTACCAAATGGTCTTATCACCCTTGAAAGTATTTTCAACCTTGATGATCAGTTAAAGTAGAAAAGGATGAACTTAGTTGCAAAGAAGGGTGACTTCAAGCCAATTGAAATTCTAGAGGGAAAATCCCTAAACTTGGGAAAGGTATGCTCTACCACTGAACATGATGTTTTCATAGATCTTTGCAATAGATACAATGACATAGTTTCTTGGAATTATGAAGACCTAAATGGCTTTGACCCAGGCCTTTCCCAACATGCTATTAAATTAGATCCTGATGCCAAACTTGTAAGGCAAAAACAAAGGCCTATAAATCCTAGGATTGAACCCTTGATGAGGAGGGAGTTGACCAAATTGATTGAGGCTAGAATAATTTTCCCATAAAGTATTCTTCATGGGTTACAAATATTGTTCCTATAAGAGAGAAGAATAGGGAGATACAACTTTGTTAGATTTTAGGGATCTAAAGAAAGCCTCCCTAAAAGATTATTATCCCCTCCCCTCCATGGAGCAGATTTTACAAAGAGTTAGTGGTTCAGAAAGGTTCTCTTTCTTGGATGGTTATTCAGGCTATAACCAAATTCTGGTCCAAGAGTCCGATTAGCATAAGACAAAATTTACTACAAAGTGGGGTACTTATGGTTATTGTAAGATGCCTTTTGGTCTAACCAATGTAGGTGGTACTTTTTAGAGAGCCATGGATATGGAATTTCAAGGTGTAGATAGTTTGTTTTGGTCTACTTGGATGACATTACAGTATTTTCAAAGCATGCAAAGGGCCATTTTAATCACCTTGAGTACAAGTATTTCATAAATGTAGGGAGTATGGTATTTCCCTAAATCCAAATAAATGTGTATTTGCCACTAATCAGGGAAAATTGCTTAGGCATATAGTTTCAATGGATGGCTTGGTCATTGATCCTACAAGAGTAAAATCCATTTTAGTCATCCCACTTCCTAGTCATAAGAAAGGATTACAAAGTTTCTTACGCACAATTATCTTTATGAGGAGGTTCATTCCAAACCTTGTTGCTTGGTAAATCCTCTTACTTCTATGTTTAAGAAAAATATGGTCTTCAAGTGGACCAAAGAAGGTAAAGATATCTTTGAGGCTATGAAACAAGAAATTGCTCAAGCTCCTACCCTTATCAACCCTAATTATGACAAGGATTTCATTATTTATACCTTTGGAGGTGAGGCAAGTATATTAGTTGTTCTAACTCAGCTAAACAAAGAAAATTTGGAGCAACCTATTGCTTACTTTAGTGAAGGGCTTAAAGATTATGAGGTCAAGTACAGTTACATTGAAAAGAAAGCTCTTTTTGCTATTAGATATTTGAAGAAATTTAGACATATTTTGTCTAATAATAAGATACATCTAATGGTGCCCCATGTCAGCATTAAAGAGTTCTTGTTAAGTAGAGATATCAATGAAAAAAGGGTTGGATGGATCACCAAGGTGATAGAATATGATGTTGATATCAAGATCACCAAGCTAGTAAGAGGTAAAGGGCTATGTGAACAACTTGTTTCAACATTTGAGATTCCTATAGAGGTTTCCCTTGTGCTACAAGAACAACAAGCATAAAATGAAAACATACAAGGCAGTTGGGTGCATGATATGACTACCTTTTTACAAGAAGGTATATATCCTTTGGGTCTAAATAGGACCAAGAGAAGAAATTTCAGATTATATTCCATTCCCTGTGTCATAGTAGATGGCATACTCTTCAGAAATCATTTCAATGGAGTGCTATTAAGATGTATAGAGGTATATTAAGTCACTAGACTATTAAATGAATTCCATGATGGCTCTTTAGGTGGTCATTTTTTTGCAAGGACTACTGTTGCAAAGATTATGAGGGCCAATTATTATTGGCCAAATTTGTTCAATGATGCTCATAGATGGGTGAGAAATTGTGAAAAGTGTGCTTTCTTTTATGGAAAGTAGAGTTCGGCTTCCCTACCTCTTCACCCCATTCAAGTTGATCAACCATTTACACAATGGGGTTTGGATTTTATTAGCATGATAAATCCACCATGAAGTGTTGGTCATAAGTTTATTTTAACATCCACATATTACTTTACAAGGTGGATAGAGTCAGTTGCTTTGAAGGATACCACTAATGCTTCAGTTTTAGAATTCCTTGATGGAATTGTTATAAGATTTGGCACTCCTTCCACCATCATTTCTAATAATGCCAAGGTGTTTACTAGTGCTCAAATCCTTGATTGCGCAATAAAGCATGGTATCTACTTGAAGACATCATCTAATTATTATCTCAGGGAAATGGATTGGCTGAGTCTTCAAATAAAAATATCATTAGGATTATCAAGAGGACCATTGAGGAAAACCAAAGGGTCTGGCATAGCAAGTTGAAGACAACCCTTTAGGCTGATAGAATTACTCCTAAAAGAGAAATTGGTAATTCTCCTTTCATGCTAGTTTATGGGAGGAAGCAAGAGTACCATTATCATTGGAGTTTGCTTCCCTTGAGTTGGCACATAAGTTGGAGTTAGAAGAAAATGATGCCATGATAGTAAGGTTGGATAAGCTCTTGGAATTGGAGGAGACAAGGAAAAAGTCTATGAAAGTCATAGAAACACATCAAGCACAACTCAAAATAAATTTTGGAAAAAAGGAAATTCATAGAGTGTTCCAAATGGGAGATCTAGTGTTGAAATGGGATGTAGATAGAGCTAAAGCTAGAAGACATTCCAAGTTTTATGCCATTTGGAGTGGTCCATATGTCATCACCAGTTGCTAGGAGGCTAATGCATTCCATATTTCCAAGTTGGATGGTGAGATTCTCCCAATCTAAGTCAATGGGATTCACTTCAAACCTTATTTCTGATAGGTTTTGAATTTTCATGTACATATTGTAAATTTTTGTTTTCCATAAGTGATTTTTCATATCCTACATTCTCCTTAAGGGAATGCATGCTCCTAGTTTCCATGCTTCCTCCAAGTCCAGGCATGCACATGTTTTTCTTTTTTGCCTTGGGCTGCCTAGTTTTGTTGATTCACATTCATGAATCTATGTCCAATGTACTGATAAGGCCTCTAGATTCCATGATTAGTAGGAAATCATTCCATAGTCGAAATCGCCAAAATGTTGACATATTTTATGCCACCCTTGGATGCACATCATTTATATCCGATTAGAGAAGTCATGTGTGTGCATCCTATTGGAATCCATGTTTTTTTTATAATTCAAACTTTTGAGGTTGTGAGGTTCCTCAATTGTATCCATTCTAGGGTTATATTTTTGTAAGTTAGGGCTTCTAAAACCTCATATGTTTAAACCCTGCTTAATCCCTAAACCCTAGTGCTTTGGGTGGACACTTTTGTTGTATTCACTCATTGACTCTCTGTAGTGAGTCCTCAGTTGTCTAGTTAAAACTTATGTCTTAGGTGGTCATGTTCTTATCGGCCCCTTTTCCCATGTTTTTTGGTCACAACCTAGCATAAATATTTATCCTAAGTCTTATGTTCAGGAGGCAAGAAATATTTGACCCCCATCCTTACGTTACCTAGGCACGACCCCATTTTAAAACAAATTTTAAGTCATGTGCTAGTGCTCGTTGCTTAGGTCTTGCATTGTGTATTGATGATACCTTGTTGCTCACCATTTTCACTTCTGTGATGAGCGATGAATCTATTTTCCTTGCATCGCATATCATTGTTATCTTTTGGTCCTTATTTTTTACTTTCGCGATGCATAATGAATGGTTCAAATTTAAATCCAAAGCATCCAACAGTCATCACAGGTGCCTAGTGCATCATGGTTTTGATCGAAAGTGGCGAGAACCTTCACATGATGCATGATGAAGGTGAGATCTCCTTCGTCGAGTGACAAGCAGGCATCAACTAAACATAAAGGATGGTCCCTTCGATATCTCAATGTTGATGTGGTGAATAGGTGGCAACAACCCAAGGCCCATAGTATCTTGGTGAGAACCTTTTTTTTGCTCGACAAGGAGGCGACAAGTGTTTATGGTGGGCCTAAGACTTGATTTTCCTTATGTGATTCAATGATTCATATTTAGTACATGAGCATTTGATGGTCATTGCTAGCTTCCAATACATCATAGTATATGAACTTAAAGCTTGATGCCTTTTCGTGATGCACAATGAGTGGTGAAGATTAAACAAAGAACATCTAATGGCAGAGGTTCCATCATGCCCTTGCTTCACATCGTTGTTGTGAAGCAAGGTAATGGAGTGTCTTTCACGATGTGAGATGGGCGATGGTGGCGACAATCAACCTTCAAATATCAAAGGCCCTGATTCAATGATGGCGATCAACGACCATGTTTTAAAGTTATGAGAGATCTAATCTCGATCATCCATCTCTGATCCAAAGGCCTGAATTCAAATGCAAACAATCAACTATTCCTATTCGCAACAATTTCGAAGGAGTAATTTCTCAGTGACATTCTCAACTACCTAACTGGGTTTGATCGACTCGATTCAATTTTCCACACCTTTTCAATGTTTCTTTACATTGTAGGACGATGCCATTACTCCTTGATGTGTTACAGAGGCCAGATTCTTCTGTCAGGGTATGCTAGATTGGGTTTTTATTACAAAATTTATGGACACACATCCCTGCATACATGAGTCACCATGCTGAGATGTGCTCGAAGCCATCAAAGCCTTTATTGCTAGAGTTATGTTGCTTTATGGTGGAAACAATTCAGATCTTTTCTTCTTGATCAAGTTCATCTTTTGTAACTCTTGGTTATGCTTGAACCATAAAGGAAAATATTTTATCATTATGGGAATCCTTCTTTTGGCCCCTCTAGGATTTTTCTTTTGCAAACCTACAACTCTTGCATTCTACCATTGTAAAGGTTACTTCAAGCTTTTATATTAATCAAATTCAACTGCTATCACCATTACCTCATGCATGTTTGATTAAAATCATTTTACCTCCATATCTGAGTGGGTGTTTCAATTATTTATTTGACATACTATGTTGTTATGAAGTAGGAAGGAACAAACTCTAAATTTGGTGCATCACCTTCTTTCCATTTTATGTTTTCTTTCTATCCCTTTTCCTCTGTGAGTTGTTAAATTAGAAATAGTGGTAGTTTTTTATTGTGTTTGGTTAGATCAACACAATTGCACTTGGTTTAGAAGAGGAAGTTGGCCTTCTCCAGAGACTTGACCTCAATTTTCAAGGTCCCACACCTTGAGGTCATTTCCATTGTGTCATTAGATCACTAAACTCTTGTTTAGTAGGGTGCAATTTTATGTGACAACACTAACCATTTTCTCCTTGTATATTATACATTTCTCCTTGTATATTAGCCAAATTAGTGCATACGTTATGAATACATTCTTCCAATTGACCAACTTTATCATCCAATGGAGATGATATCATGACTAAAGTCCCACTGAATCCTAAACCCAAATTTGTATTCTTTGATTGGATTTTTTCTTAGTGCACGTAGGAATTTTTTTCTCTACCTCTAATGTGTGGCCTCATCATGCTAAGAGCTTGATAATGAAATTTTTGAGTTTCAATATTGATCTAATTTTGGCTAGATGATTTTGGAAATATGTTGACCCCAAAATAAATAATTCAAATAGTAGGTCCCTAATGAATTTTTGCAAGCTTTATAAAAATGTAAAAAAATGTAAAATGTTCTAAAAGTTACATTCTATAAAGTAAATTTAAAAAAAAAACCTTCAAAATATAATAACTCACTCAATTTTGATCACCAAAAGTTAAAATTTGAATTGTGAGTTTATTAAATACCCTCCAACTCTAGTAAAAAAATTGCAAAATAATTCACAATAGTTGGTGAGATATAGGTAAGGCTTCAAAAATGATGTTGAAACCCTAATTTCATAATCACTCCAAAAATATTTTAATTGATCTCTAATTTAGATTGTATGTACTTTAATATGTTTGTGATCAACTCTTCATCTTATAAAAAATATCAAAATGAGAAAGATATGTGCTTGACAACATGAACTCCTAAATAAAAACAATTGTCTTGTTTCTTGTCTTCAAGTTCTAATATCATGCTCTAATACTTGTAATAAAAATATTTGCACAATAAAAATATAGATTAGGAAATCATCTACAAATAATTGATAAGAATAAGCTACTTGAAGGGTGTAATCCCTTAATATCGTCAATAAAATTATAATTTGTAATATCATGATAATAAACTAATCACTACCTCTTATGTCATGCTTATGTCATTAATGTCACCTATGACAACCTAACTAACCATATAAGACTATATAAATGATCAAATAACTTAATTAGGTAGCATGCTAGCCACAGGTAGACCACATACCCCAATAAATCTATGGGTTAAGGACATAGCAACCAACAACCCAAATAACATAGAAGACAAAGGTAAACCCAACAAATCAAGAAATAAAAGTGTACTAACAACTCAATCATGTGTATTCATTACAACATAGAGTTGATTAATCTTGTACTTTTTAACTATATTTTCATCCTTGTAATCTGCATTTTTCTCAATCTAAAAAAAATCATTTCTATGCATTATAAGATAGATCTAAATACATAGACAAGATTTAGCTTGTGGATTTGATGTCTCATGAAGTGTACAAATTATTCAGATTCCAAGATAAAGAATAAATATAAGAGATTAATTTCCAATCTTGAAACATTCATAATTCAATATTTTATCAAAATTATTCATCTCCCTTAAAAATAAAACCAAATACTTTCACATTTAATTATATATTTCCAATACCCTCAACTCACATTAATATAATTTAAAATAATTCATACCTATATATTATTTGATTAACCTAAATCTAATGTTAAAATTTCTTTCCTTATAATATTTATAAAATAAATAATAGGAAAAACTTTAAACTTTCTTTAAATTAAATTAATATAAAATCTATTAAATAAAAACACTTTGGAACACACAAAGTGTGTTAGATTTCATATTCAATGACCCAAACATGTCATTTGGCTACTTAATTTATATCCTATAATAGTAATATATCCTTCAAAAGAGTTTTTTAAAAGTACCATCTAATTATTTAATTTATATATTATAATAATAACATATTCAATATATAATTATAATTGTTATGATCCACGTCCCATAACTTTATATTCAAAGTATCATTATAATTGTTAAAATCCCATGATTTTATAATCATTTTTAATCCATTGTAATTTTTTCAAATCTCATAATTACTTCCACCACCCAAAATCATTTCCCATGGTAGCATTTCACAATCTTGCGTTGATGGAAATCAACAACTTTTTTCATAAAAAATATGGACAATGAGTAAATATTGACAACTCATTGGGAGCTACAAACATGGAAAGTATTAAAGATATTAGTTATATTATTTTTATTAGTTACATATAAATTATGGGGTTCACACTTTTTAATATTATTATACATAATTAAAACATAAAATTGAGAATTTCAATAAAAAGAAACATGCACATCATTGAAATCATTAAATTAAAAAATAAATCAATACCAAAAATATATAGATCACTTATCATATGAGTACATTTTAAAATAGGTTCAAAATTTGAAAAAATATAAAATTTTAATCAACAAAATTTCATACAAAGCAATAACATTCGATTATGAACCATAGAATTAAACTCCATGAAAAATCACATACCAAACAAAACTAAGATTGACAATCCATGAAATTAATTACTATCACAACCATTGTCTTTTTCATCAATATTTTGTAGGCTACACCCCCTACCAACTCTAGTACCAATGAAAGTCAACTTGAATAACAAGAATATTTAATATCTAACTTCATTCACCTTCCCAATAATATAGTTGCAAAGTTCACAATCATTTTTATTT
Source organism: Sequoiadendron giganteum (assembly GCA_007115665.2). Lineage (NCBI taxonomy): Eukaryota > Viridiplantae > Streptophyta > Pinopsida > Cupressales > Cupressaceae > Sequoiadendron > Sequoiadendron giganteum. The sequence continues at coordinate 607,232,559 of CM021107.1, read as the reverse complement.
AGAGGAAATTGAATTATACAAACAATCACTAGAGAAACATTATCTTGCGTTATACATAATGCATCGAACAACCTCAAATTCATGTCACATAGATTGAGGAAAAGTTCCACCAACTTCTCAATTGTCAACATCTACATCATAGTCTAAGAGTAAAATTCAAAAAACCTATATCTCAAAGAATATCCATGACATTGGATAAAAAAACAAAAACAATATGACTCAAATATTTTTTCTACGAAAATTTATTCAATAAATTTCAGCCAAGCATCACATAAAGAGCATTTTCAACCACTAGAAAACCAAAGATGAAGACTTTGCCTAATTTAATTAATTCATTTGCTAACATCTAGTGATTCCTATTTGCAAGGAGACAAGTATACTCTTTGATTTGTTGCAAAAGCCATTATGAAAAAATCCTCCAAACTCCACCCAAAAAAATCAAGGATGAAAGAATATAAAATAGGGCTTCCTATTAATAACCGGTGCCAATGACACAATTATGAAATGAATGTGGATTCTCAAAAATATGTAAAATTATAACTTCCAAGTGCCACTCAACATTATTAATTAAGATGTCATAATTAATCATCATGAATATTTAAATATCTCTATAACAATCAATTTGTAGTTGTGATAAAGGAAGCTTCAAAAAATAATTAATTAATTATTAGTTATGATTTTTCTATTTTTATTAATTAATTATTGATGGAGGAGCATTTGGGAAAATTGGTAATCAACATCAACCAAAAACAAGCTTCATATTTGAATTTCAGTTTTGGTGTGTTTTGGGGTTCATGGAGCATCTCTCATCTTGGTGTCTTCATATTTGTTTAAAGTCGATTTTGTCAGATTGTCATTTTAAGGCCATGTAGGTAGTTTTCAAAAATTATTTTTAGAAAACTCAAAAGGATTGGAGTAGAATACTTTGGTAGGGGCATTCATGGAGGTGGCATGTGAAATATGCAAAAAGAATTAAAGTCATACATTTTTCAGTTTGGCATATTTTAATGTCGAGAGTTTGTTAAAAAAATTGTTAGCAAATTACAAAAAAGTTTAATATCTCATGATTTTGGAAGGTTGGAGTAAAATTATTTTGTAGGGGTCCATGGGATACCATTCCAAACTTGCACACTATTTTTTGTGCGAGTCGGATAACTTTCATTTTTTCGCCTGCAAGCACTCGATTTAGCACTTCCAAAGCACCAATTTTATTAATTCTATTTTGCAAAGGTATTATGGAGGCCATGAAAGTTAAATATCATTTTTTATTTCATATTTAGTTCTTTATCTATTGCATAAATCATATGGGGGCATTTGGAACATAAAAGAGGTAAAAAATCGAGATTTTAGAGCTTTTAAAATTCTCGAGAAAAATGCCCCTTGAGTAAAGGCAGCATTTGGAGGAGTTTCTGAAAGTTTAAATGCCTAATTTAAGGCGGAATAAACATAACATATGCAGAGTTATTCTTGGGGAGAGTTGGGAGCCCATTTTGGGGCAATAATTGATGATTTTTAATGCATTTTTGGAGGGGTTTTGAAGAAAAACGTGGGAAGAAGTTGGAGAGGAAGGGGAAGGAGAAGAGATGCTTCTCTAGAGATGTTCATTGGAGGTTTTTGTTGTAGGTTTGAACAACACCGGTGAAGGAAAGGTAATGCACCAATTTGTGAGAGGTGAAGAGAAAGACAAGAGTCATATGAGACATAATTATGTGGTTATATTACAGAAATAGTCAATCTAGATGTAGCTAGAGATAAAAGGAAATAGGGATGGCGTCTACAACTTCTCGGGCCGAGCTAGGGCACCCGAGCCCTAGCTCGTGATAGGTCTTTGTTCGTTTGTGCGCTGTGGGGTGGGTCCTTTCTGAGTATTTTGGGGGCGACTTCTGTCAGTTGTTGTTGTTCTGCGTTGGGTGGCCGAAGGCGGCTCTCTGTCAATTTTTCCTGGCCTTGGTGCTTCCTCTGCCTGCATTCCGTGGTGTTGTGCCTGGGGTGTCGCTGGGCAATGGGCTTGGGCTGGTGAGGGCATGGGTGTGAAGCAGTGAGTATTGCATATTGACCATATCTTGCATCCATTGTTGCAATTTCAAGTTCTTACTTTTCCCTCTTGTAGAAGGTTGTTTTTGGTTTTTTCAGGCAATCTTGGAGGCTTGAGTCCTTGAGTGACTCTAACATGGTATCAAATATTCAAAATTGCAAAACCCCTTCTCAGATTTAAGGGTGATTTGGTCTTGAGATTTTGCAAGGTGTACATTGGGGTGAAACAAACCTCACAATTGACTCCTTAATGCCCAAAAAACCCCATTTTCATGTATAATACTTCATATTTTTGTGTAGGAAAAAAATATAACTTTTCACATGACTATCTTAAATTTGATGAGCAAATGATCATCAAAAAACACTAAGTTAAATTTGACGACCATTTATGATCATCATCGGAAACTATGTTAAATTTGATATCTAAATGATCATCAAAGTTCACTGTCTTAAATTTGATGGCTAAACAATCGCCATCAGGTGGCTCCAATTTGCCCCCTTCTCCATCAACAATTTTGATTTTGTAGTCCAAATTTGGAAGGACATATCTCAATCATACGAGCTCATTTTTTTGAGATTTTTTTTTATTTGGCATATAATTTTGCACTCTTCATTGTGGTGTAATTGGTTTTTGATTTTGGTGCCTAAATTTTTCAAAAAATGAAGATTTTTTAGAGGTGTTATTGAGTTGTTCTCATTTTGGGAACTTCTAGGGCTTCATTCTTGCTCCTATGGTAACATTTTTGGGTGATTTTTTTTGAAAGTGCATATTTTTCCATATAATTTATAGTAATGTGATTATATTGATCTCATTATGTGTAAAAAAATTACTCTGAGCTTGTGGTCAAATTTGGCATTTGTAAGCACTAAGATCAACTCCAGTTCATTTTTTTTGGTAAGTGGAATCTATAATCGAAATAAGTATAAAGTGCCAAATCATATTGCTAGGGGGATTATTTATTGATTGATTGGGGGGTATCTTGGTGAATTGTTTTGATATGTTTGTTTGTGCTCTTTTTCCTTTTCATGGATCATTCTATGGTTCATCTGCTCACATCATATAACTATTCAACATGACATCAACATGCATGGAGTATACTAATTAATGAAGGCAATTCTCTATATGTTAAAAATAAGGCTCCTAAACCTACAAATGATGAGAAAAAGATAAAATCGATGGCTGGACATACAAAATCTCTTGGATGTCTTTGTAAACTAGTTTCTTAAGATTTTTTGTTCCAAATTGAATCATGCACGAATTATCATGAATATTAGGACAAATTTAAAACATTACATCATTCTACAAATGAAGTAAGAGGCTATCAACTTGATAATGAATTAATGAGCCTTGATCCTAATAATTTTGACAACATTCAACGCTACATCACTAAGGTTAATGATCTAAAAGAGCAATGTAAAGAATGTGGTATTGATAAGGACATTTAGTTGGTCTAAAATTCATTGAACAAACATGGTCCTGATTATGTTTCTTTTGTCTCTATGTTTCATGGTTATAGGTTGACTATGGGGTCTACTTATACTACACCTTCATTTTAATAATTTTATGAGATATTGATACATGAGAAAAAAATATTATCTCTATGAGTCTCATCAAGTCTTCTAAATCTCAGACATTATTAGCTAGTTAGGTGAAAGAATCATATAATACTGATAAGAAAAAATAAAAATAAACAATCCACTTTCATATCAACCAAAGAATAAATCCTCTTCCACAAATAAATCCTCTAAGAAGGAGAAGTCTACTTACATCCATATTGCAAGAAGCTTGGGCATGATGGATATTCTTGTTATAAGAAGGATCTTGATGAGTTGAAACATCTTCTCAAAAATAATCAGATTGATTTTGCTTCTAGAATGTTCGAGTCACCTTCTTCTTCATTATCTTAAAAATAGTCTAATAAGGGCAAAGGTCATGTTGGTTTTTCTTTTGTATCAGGAAATAAAGGACATATTCTTTGTGCTTTATTGGGTCATGGATGAGGGAGACGACTTCTAGATTTAGGAGAATCTCATCATATGGCATCTTCACAATCTATATTCTCTTCTTTTGAGCCTTGTACTATATCTCCTATTTTGATAGGAAACAATACATACATGAGTGCACTTGGGAAGGGGTCTCGCTTCTTTCCATATGAATAAGTAGAATTCTCCCTCTTAGCTTATTTATCTATGGAAGAGGATTTATTATTTGGTTGATTTGATTGTCGATTGTTCTTAGATTTCTTCTATTTTTATTAGTATTTTCTTATTCTTTCACTTGACTAGCCAATAATGCATGAGATCTAGAAGACTTGATGAGACCCATTGAGATAAGATTTTGTTGCTTGTGTATCAACATCTTAGAAAATGATACAAATGAAGTTGTAGTATATGCATACCCCATAGTCAACCTATGAGTATGAAAGATAGAAATAAAAGAAACATAATCAAGACCAAATTTTTTCAATGAATTATAGACCAACTGAATTTCCTTATCAATTCTATATGCTTTGCATTGCTCTCTTATATCATTAACCTTAGTGATGTAGTCATGGATGTTGTCAAAGTTCTTAGGATCAAGGCTCATTAATTCATTATCAGTTTGATGGCCTCTTACTTCATCTGTAGAACCACATGTTGTTTTCAATCTATCCCAAGCCTCATGAGATTTCTTACATGACTCAATTTGGAACAACAAATCTTGAGAAACTAGTTTACGAAGACATCCAAGAGCTGTGGTATGTTCAATCATCCATTTTATCTTTTTCACATCATCTGTAAGTTCAAGTACCCTATTTTTAACATATAGAGAGTGACCTTCATTCATTAGAATACTCCATGCATGTTGATGCCAAGTTGAATAGTTATAAGATGTTAGTAAAGGAACCTTGGAATGATCCATGGAAACAAGAAGAGCATAAGAAAAAATATCAAAACAATGCACCAAGAACCCCCCAAATCAATAAATAAATCAATAATCCCCCCAATAATATGATGTGACACTTTATATGTAGTGTGTTTACAATTCCAAAATAGTTTTCCAAATTTACAATGCCAAGATGAATCAAAAATGGAAAAATTACAATAATATCTCAGAATGAGATCCTCAAATTGAAAGTAACCTTTCCCAATATGATCTACATTAAAAATGAAGCCTTCCAAGTGGAAAAAATTTCTCCAAGTTGTAGTATGTCCAAGTAATCAACTAGAATACAAAATTGCACAAATCTCAATAAAAGATACTTGGGGATGAATCTAGAAAAAGTGCATGGATAGAAATGTAAAGCTCCTCAATACCATTCCAATGCCTCAAGAATCATTAAAATCAAAGATCATGGAAAAAAATATGAGCTCAAAGTTCCAAAATGTAAAATATGACTTCAACTAGAAATAAAATGTACTTGAGGAAAAATCTAAAAAATGGCTTACACCACCATGAAATTCTTGGAACTAGCTTTTCTTTGATATCTCGTTTGCCAAATTTCAACACTTGGGCAAAAAGTTATGCTCCGTAGAAAAAAATACCCTATTTGGGCTATAGGGGGATACATTTAGCACTTGGGACTAACAATTTTCAGCCCTCAGTCATACATATGACCACCTACTATATATTTTTTTTAAAACTAACATGCCACTCGCAGGTGGCTATGGGGCAACGACCTAGGATGGAGCCACCCGTGATGGCAACCCATAGGAGGGAAACAGTCACCGCTTTTCTAGGGGGTTAATGCCCTACATTGACAAATAACAGTGAGTTAAACTACCACAAAAATAAGACTAGCAGAAAACAATAATTTAATGTTAACCTATCGATATTTAAATATTAAACATTAACAAAAATCATACAAACATACCGCATGACAAACGATGACTCAGAGGAGAACATTGCCTGCCAGATACTGATTCTGTACCGTAGACTATATGCTCACTTATAGACCTGTATAGACCATATGATATAGATTCGTACTATATAGATTTTGTACAATTGTATAGATTATTATTTTGCCAAAATCTGAAACCCTCCAAAAATGCCCTAATTTTTTTCCGATAATATCAAGTATTTTATATGAAAAAAGGGGTTTTTGGGCCTCTTGGACTCATTTATGAGGTTTGTTTCACCCCAATGTAAACCTTGTAAAAGATCAAGCTTGAATAAACCTTAGATCTAAGAAGGGGTTTTACAATTCTAAAGATTTGATACCATGTTAGAGTCACTCAATGGCTCAAGCCTCCAAGATCACCTAGAAAAACTAACAACAACCTTCTACAAGAGGGAAAAGAAAAAAACATGAAATTACAACAATGGATACAAGAAATGCCCAATATACAACACTTAAGATTGTGGTGATATATTGGACTTACAATTGAACTGAATTGTCTAGGATGTACAAATGATGCCTTGCTTATAAAGATAAAATGTGGGATAAGATTAGACATGATATTGAAACATGTCTTAATCTTGTATAATGAGATAAATACCCCAACACATATTAAATGATTTAGGAAACAAACATTAAATTCCAAAAGATAAGATAAGATCTAGTGATGAATAATGCTTAACTAGAAAGATTTCCTCCTAGGACCTAAGTGTACTTAACATGTAAATAAGACCTATATAGTTAAAACACCTACTTACACCAGCATCCTGTATTCTTTAAATTTTTGTTCCAAACATCCCCAACCCTTGGATTACCTCCTCAGAATGTGAAAGGACACCGATTTTGGCTCCAATAATTTCCCTCCAACTTGGGTGCTCAAACTTGGAAGATAATTATTACATTAAATGTAATAAATGATGGAATACCAAGAGACACGTGTTGCCTCTTTCCAAGCACCCACTTGGAGAATAACAACAGTCACTCATGTGTCTTTTCCTTATCTTTATTATCCCATTCTAAGCATCCACATGTGGGAAAAACAATATTAAATTTTCCCAATACACCCTAAGTGCCTAGGGACACTTTCCAAGAATGTTGGAACCATACAATATGACATAGGATTTACAATGTAGATGACACCTTAATCATAACAAATATTTCATAGACTTTTTATTCCAACACATTTTTAAAAATAATTCTTCAACCCACACATAGTATAAGGATGAATATCCCAATAAGTTTGTTTTTTATGATCTTAGTAGTTACAAGGAGATATTGTATTTCTTGAACAAGATTGTTTGTAACTAGAATACCTACAATATTAGTTTTATTTTATTTGTGTCAAAATATTCTTTGTCATTATCAACACAACAAGATACAAATACATTCGTATCTTCAACTTTACACTCTTTATATGAAGGAGCTTCATCAAGATCACATGTATCAAACAACTCATCACAATCTTTTTTTAAGGTGTTCTTACAGTAATTGATCTAAATAATTATTTTGTTCTTTTAATTATAATATTTCATTCTTTTGAGAACTGTTTTCTTTTGCAAGAAATTTAAACCGTTTACCAAACTATTTTAATTTTACTTCCAATTTTTTATTTTTCTTTTTAAATTTCATGAGTTATTTTTCCAAAATATATTTTTCACATGTTAAATTTTTATTTTATTTCTTCACTCTTTTACAAATATTTCCCATTGAAACAAATGGTCTCCTTCATTCAATTAAATTTTAACCATACAAAAAACTACTTTAAATGATTAATGAAATTGAATGATACATCACAAGTGAAGATCGAATACCATGAAAAGAAAATATACATGTAAGAGAAACATGAAGATCATGTATGATTACCAATTGAAGCTTGGTAATTTGGTTTCTCTTTCTATTCATATTTATAGAAAAAATACAAGGACTATTTTTCTCCATTTGATAGTAGATTATTAATTCCAATTAGTTTAAAATATTTATGAATGTTTGTGATGGTGAGCGATGGTAAGTGGTCTATGCAACCAATCTAATATTAGTTTATTCAAACATTTGTGTCACCTCTATTGTAACTCAAAGCTCTCTCAAATAAATTTTCCTCTTCCTTTATAATGTTTTTCACCCTTGTATGGCTTCTTGGCATCTTGACACAAGAAATACAAATAATAATGAATGAAAATAAAGAAAATATATTATTTTACTAGTGCCTTTGATATTTTTGGAAGATATCTATGAAATTTTATCACAATCCAACTTGATCATACTACTCAACTAGATAGTTTCACTTGAAAAAAAAAACAACTATGCATTATCTTGGGACAAGTTTACTTTGTGTTGTCATAAGATGGATTTGAAAACAAAAACAACAATACATTTTCTTAGGAAAAAATTATTTTGCATTGTCATGAGATGGATTTGATCATATAACCTGAATACAAAAACAACTATGCATTATTTTGTATTGTCATGAGATGGATTTGATTCCAGCCATCACATTCGCCACCATTGATATTCATAAATATCCTGCCATTTTACACCACAAATATGACAACTGAGATAGATTTGATGAATAAATAGAAAAATCAGCATGACACAAATATTTTGGTTGTTTTTGTACTAAAAGCTCACATAAAAAAACTATTAGGTTATATATAATTCTTTTCAAAACAAAAGTAAAACAAATGCATTCTTAAAAAATATTAAAGTGAATTATGTAGATAAACAATAAAATAGGACATGGTGGGCTAGTATAAATTTGGTATTATTGTTGTTGCTATCAAGGTATATTTTTTTGTTGGATCAATGAGTTCAATGACATTGTGCTCTCACCTCAACATCATTAAGCTAGTGGATTGAAACTACAGGCTTAATCTCAATTTTATCCCTTACAGTGTCAAAGGTCCGCACTCAACAAGACTTTATTCTTGGTGGATCCATTCAGACCCTTTTAACTTCACAAATAAACCAACAAATCTTTGAAGTTTGTTAAATTTTATTAATCATTCCTTCCCAATCAATCAGTAATAAATATTGTATTTTATAAATTCTCTTTAATTATAAGAAAATATTCAAATTTTTATGTATATGTTTGTAACAATATTTTTGGTTGTTTGCATTTTGAAAAATTTTAGACAAATTCACCGTCAACAATTTCACCTCCAACAATTCATCGCCATGACAATTCATCTCATGAAAAATTCACCGCCAACAATATGATATGAATTGTTGGTGGTGAATTTTCCTAGAGCCATTTCGAAGAGTTCTACTCTAAATTAATTTTAGGTAGTATTAATGTACATATATTTAGCAGTGCAAGGAATATAAATTAATTATGACATAATTGGTTTTGCTGGCAGGTGCTTGGAAGAACTACTATTCATTATTATGATTTTGTTTAGATATTATCCATCAATCCATGTGGGTTTCCTTTCTGGTGCAACTGCATGTTAGGATATATATTTTGTACACCTTAAATTTTTATTTTTATTCTTCACTCTTTTACAAATATTTTCCATTGAAAAAAATGGTTTCCTTCATTCATATAAATTCTAGTCATACAAAAAAATATTTTAAATTTTAGTAATTCAAAAAACTACTTTAAATTATTAATGGTTTCCAAATGAGACTCTATCATTTCCATCTTGCTTTATGCCCACCTAAGCCAATATATGTTGTTTGTGTGGAGGAAATCGAACCTCTTCTTGTTTCTAACATTTCCTCGGTCGAGTCCAAAGGTCCCATTTGAAAATCCCATCTGGGTGTTGTTGATACTCCAAAGCCCAAACTTTCCGCCAAAAAACTCAAGGGCAATGCGGGAAATGCCCAAATGAGTGTTGCAGCCAGTCTATGTGACACCTTAAGGCGACCCCGACCAAAACTGCTTACAAACCCACCCTGAACAAGAAAGGAAAAGATGACATGAAGGGTTTGATGGAGCCTCCAACAAAAGATAGCAGAGGTAAAATTGTTGTGGGGAAGGATTATAAGGGTGACATGATGGTGGAGGCGATAGTTGTGACTGGAGGTGAGACCATCATCTAAAGGTCTGAGAGATTGGCCAAGAACAAAAAAAAAGGTAGGGCAATTTGGACTCGGAGGAGGAGCGGTCAGACAACGAAGATTACAAGGGTGATGAGATGTCTAAGGAGGAGGAGGAGGAGTATGCGAAAGGGCCCCACACCATTCCTGATAACAGTAAAGAGTAGAAAGAGAACTTAGCTTCCTAGTCCTCGCACCCACTAGATGAGGAGCATACTAAGAATGTGAAGGTTGTTGATGATGGGGAGGAGTGTCGTGCGTTGAAGGAGAGAATAGATAAATTGGATAAGAGATTATGTGGCTTGACCTGCTTCACTGTTAAGTTGGTGCACTTTGTTAGCAGCACTCTGTCAGCAATTATAAAAGATGAGTTGGAAGGGAAGAATGTTGACGATGATCAAGAATGGGTTGGGGATGATGTTGTGGACCTCTTGTCAAAGAACTAGGATAAGGCTAGTTAGGTGTTTTTTAGTCTGTGTTATGGCTAGATCTGTTGTTGATTCACGATTTATTTATTATTTTTGGCTAGTTTCTATGTTTATTGGACTTGAACTTTTTGGCCCTTGTGGCTCATTGTGTTAAGGGTACAACACCCTGTAAATGTTTCTTACCTTATCAAAAACATCACAATTGGAGATCTAATACCTAATACCATGAAAATAAAATATAAACAAGAGAAACATGGAGATCATATGATTACCAATTGAAGCTTGGTAATTTGGTTTCTCTTTCTATTCATATTTATTATAGACAAAATACAAGGACTAATTTTCTCCATTTTATAGTAGATTATTAATACTAGTTAGTTGAGAATATTTATGAATGTTTGTGATGGTGAGTGATGGTATGTGGTATGTGTAACCAATCTAAAATTAGTTTATTCTAACATTTATGTCACTTCTATTGTAACTCAAAGCTTCTCAAATAAATTTGCCTCTTCCCCTATAATGTTTTTCACCCTTGTATGGCTTATTGGCATCTTGCTACAAGAAATAAAAATAATAATGAATGAATGAAATTAAAGAAAATATACTATCTTACTAGTTTCTTTGATAAATTTGGAAGATATCTATGAAATTTTATCACATTCCAACCTGATCATACTACTCGATTAGATAGTGTCACTTGAAAAAAAAAAAACTATGCATTATCTTGGGACAAATTTACTTTGTGTTGTTATAAGATGGATTTGCAAACAAAAATAACTATACATTTTCTTGGGACAGTTTTATTTTCCATTGTCATGAGATGGATTTGATCATGTCACCTAAATAGAAAAATAACTATGCATTATTTTGTATGTCATGAGATGGATTTAATTCCAGCCATCACATTCACCACCATTGATATTCATAAATATCCAAGCCATTTTACACCACAAATATGACAACTAAAATAGAATTGATGAATACATAGATTAATCAGCATGAGACAAATATTTTGGTTGTTTTTGTACAAAAAGCTCACATAAAAAAAACACTATTAGCTTATATATAATTCTTTTCAAAACAAAAGTAAAACAAATGCATTCTTAAAAAATATTAAAGTGAATTATGCAGATAAACAATAAAATAGGACATGGTGTGCTAGTATAAATTTGATATTATTGTTGTTGCTATCAAGGTACAAATCTTCGTTGGATCCATGAGTTCACAAACATTGTGCTTTTACCTCAACGTCATTAATCTAGTCGATTGAAAGCACAGGTCTAATCTCAATTTTATCCCTTACAGTGTCAAAAGTTTGCACTCAATAAGACTTGATTCTAACCAACAACTCTTCGACGTATCAATTCTCTTTAATTATAAGAAAATATTTATAAAAAAAAAATTCTTTGGTGAATCACTGCTAAGGGGCAGCACCTCAAAAACCCACCACAACCATGCAACCCAATGGTGTCGAATCCGACTTTAAGATTTCACTCCACGGGTTTGAGTTGAGGTGAGATTCAAACCTTAGACAGCCCAACTACTGCCCTTGCAACTTAACCGTTGCACTGTTGGGTCAACCCCAAGAAAATATTCAAATTGTTATGTATGTTTGTAACAATATTTTTGGTTGTTTGTATTTTGAATGGTTTTAGACAAGTACACTGTCAACAAATTCACCTCCAACAATTCATCGTTATGAAAAATTCATCTTGTGGAAAATTCACCACCAACAATATGATATGAATTGGTGGTGGTGAATTTTCCTAAAGCCATTTCGAAGAGTTCTACTCTAAATTAAGTAGTATAAATGTAAATATATTTAGCAGTGCAAGGAATATAAATTAATTATGACAACACTAGTTTTGTTGGCAGGTGCCCGGAAGAACCACCAGTCATTATTATGATTTTGTTTGGATATTAGCCATCAATCCATGTGGGTTTCCTTTCTGGTGCAACTGCATGTTAGGTGTAAAAGTCTCTTATGTTTTGTCTATGTTGCACTCATGTCTGTCAGCTTTGTGGCAGCTTTCTGTGCACGTAAAGATTTGTTCTACATTAAGAGCTTCTGATTTTTTAAAGTTTCAATTACTAGATTTGTGGGAACTTAAAAACTTTCTGAATTGGCATCACATGGTTATAAAATAACTTATAACAAAGCTAACACGCTTGTCTTTCATGTTCAGTTGTGGGAAATAGAAATGATTTTGTTTCTAAAAAAGAGATTAGCAAATTTGGAGTCTGAGTCAATGGCATATTTTAGGGTTTATGGTGTTTGTTCTTGCTAGTGATCCTGCTTATAGTATATGGAAATTCTAATAAATTATATCTATAAGTTTTTTTTAATTAGTTTTGTTGGTATGTGGCGACTGATCATTGTATACTGTACACTCTTCATGTATCCTCGCCCTTGCTTTTTCATGGAATTACCGAAAAAAGGAAAAATCACCGAAAAGGGAAAAACCCCAATTTTGTATAACCCTAATCTGGAAGCTTCTAAAAAGCTGGATATAAGGGTTTTGTAATAGAGTTACAGTAGCATAAGGAAATGCAATTATTCACGATATTGTAATAGGGTTTTACACTAGTTAATAAAATCATTGGATGGCTGCGGTTTGGTGGATGTAGCCCACATTGGGTGAACCACGTTAAATTCTCTATGTTAATTTTCTGTGTTTTATTTTTGGTTTATTTGATAAAATCTGCATTTAGCTTTTAGATATCTGCCTTTGAAAACCTAACAAGTGGTATCAGAGCGGGTTGTTTTCGATTATCGTCTACAGGAAAGTCTCATGGTTGAGTGGGAGTCTCATGGTTAAGTGGGAGCAATGGCAGACGAGGGTAAGTTGAAGGTTGATAAGTTCAATGGGTAGAACTATCAGTTATGGAAGATGCAGATGGAGGACTATCTCTATCAGAAGGATTTATGGTGGCCATTGGAAGGGAAAATCAAGAAACCTACAGCAATGTCGGATGAGGACTGGGATATTTTAGACAGAAAGGCACTTGGCAATATTCGCTTATGCCTGGCACAATCGGTGGCGTTCAATATTACAACAGCAAAGACAACTCTAGAGTTGATGGAAACCCTAGCAAAGTTATATGAAAAGCCTTCTGCTTCAAATAAAGTATTTCTTATGAAGCGTTTATTTAATATGAAAATGGTAGAAGGTGGATCAGTTACTGGTCATTTGAATGAATTTTATACGATTACCAGTTTAATATAAAAGTTAACTTTGATGAAGAAGTTAGGGCTCTTTTGATTTTGTGTTCTTTGCCTGAAAGCTGGAATAGCTTGGTAATGGATGTTAGCAACTCAGTTTCTGGTTCAAATACATTGAAATTTGATGATGTTGTTGGTGTTATTTTGAGCGAGGAAATTCGTAGGAAAAGCTTAGGTGGAACATCCACATCAGGCAGTGTTTTGAATGCAGAAAGTAGGGGCAGAACAAACGAGAGACGAAACAATTTTGGGAGTTGTGGAAAGTCACGAGGAAAATCGAGGGATTGTTGGTACTGTGGTAAGCCAGGGCATGTAAAGAAAGACTGTTGGTCTCAGAAAAATAAAGAAGGAGACAAACAGGAAGGAAATAAAGAGGCAAATGTGGTAAGTAATAAATCTGATGAGGATGCTTTGATTCTTTCTCTTGACAATGCTGATGATTCTTGGGTGTTAGATTCAGGGGCTTCATTTCATGCTACGCCCCATAGAAATTATTTTCTTGATTATGTCCAAGGGGATTTTGGGCTGGTTTATTTGGGAGATAATGAACCCTGTCAGATTGTTGGAAAGGGAAGAATCAAGATTAAGTTGCAGAATGGGAATCATTGGCTACTACATGAGGTAAGGCACGTTCCAAAGCTAAAAAGAAATTTAATTTCAGCAGGGCAACTAGATGATGAAGGTTGTGTTGTTACATTTAGTGATAAAAATTGGAAGGTTACAAAAGGTGCCTTAGTAGTAGCAAAAGGTGTGAAAGTAGGCACCTTATATCTTTGTACAGGTCATACTGTTCCTTCTACTTTAGCTATTGCAGATAAAAATCAATGTTCAGGAACAGTTGCTGCAGTTTAGCAGGAAGAAAATCAAATAGTTGCTGCAAATTATGAATCAGCACTATGGCATAACAAACTTGGGCATATGAGTTCAAAAGGTATGAAAGTACTTCATTCAAAGAATGTTTTACCAGGTCTAAAATGTGTTAATATGGATTTCTGTGAAATTTGTGTTTATGGAAAACAAAAGAGAGTTAGTTTTCTCAAGGATGGGAAACAAAAGAAAGATGAGAAATTGGAGCTTGTGCATACGGATGTATGGAGACCAGCTCAGGTATCTTCTCTCAGTGGCTCTTATTATTATGTCACATTCATTAATGATGCAACTAGGAAGGTATGGATTTATTTCATTAGGCAAAAATCTGATGTATTTGAAACTTTTAAAAAATGGAGAAGTTTGGTTGAGAATGAGATAGGTAAAAAGTTGAAATGTCTCAGATCTGATAATGGTGGTGAGTATTGCAGCAAAGAGTTTGAATATTATTGTTCCTCTAATGGTATTCGTAGGCAAAAAACGTTTCCAAGGACTCCACAAGAAAATGGAGTGGTTGAGTGTATGAATAGAACAATAATGGAGTGTGCATGAACTATGAGATTGCATGTTGGGTTGCCTTTAAACATGTGGGTAGAGGCTGTAAACACTACTGTTTATTTAATTAATAGAGGTCCATCTAATCCTTTGGGTTGTGGTATTCCAGAGGAAGCATGGACAGGTAAGAAGGTGAGTTACTCTTTTCTGAAAACCTTCGGTTGTGAAGCATTTGCACATGTAGATTCTGAAAATAGAACCAAGCTTGATGCAAAATCAAGGAAATGTATATTTGTTGGATATGGAATTGATGAATTTGGTTATAGGCTTTGGGATTTTGAAAATAAGAAAATTGTGAGAAGCAGGGATGTCAGATTCAATGAGAAACTGTACAAAGATCAGTTGTAGCAGCATGAGAAGAAAGAAAGTGATTATGCAGTGCTGGATGATACTCCAAACAATGAAGTTCCAGTGGATCCTCATGCTCCGCAACAACAGCAACAAGAAATACCACAAACTCCAATGAATGTTAGACGATCTTCAAGGTTAAGTAGACCTCTAGAAAGATTTTCTCCCTCTTTGTACTCTATTTTATTGACTGATGCTGGTGAACCAGAATGTTATCATGAAGCTATGCAGGTGGATACCAAGGTTCAGTGGGGGCATGGAATAGAAGAAGAAATGGACTCCTTGCTGAAAAATCAGACTTGGGAATTATGCAAGTTGCCTGCAGGTAAAAAGGCTTTAGCAAATAAATGGGTTTATAGGATGAAAGAGGAGGATGGAGGTAAGAAAAGATTTAAATCCAGATTAGTTGTAAAGGGATTTGCACAGAAACAGGGTATTGATTTTGATGAAATATTTTCTCCAGTTGTTAAAATGACCTCTATTCGTACTGTGTTAAGTATTGTGGTTGTTGAAGATTTGCATTTAGAACAACTTGATGTTAAAACTTCCTTTCTCCATGGTGATTTGAAAGAGGAGATTTATATGGAACAACCACAAGGATTTGAGGTCAAAGGTAAGGAGAAACTAGTGTGCAGATTGAAGAAAAGCTTATATGGCTTGAAGCAAGCACCTCAACAATGGTATCTTAAATTTGATAGTTTTATGGCTGAGCAAGGTTACAACAGGTGTAATTCAGACCATTGTGTTTATTTTAAGATGCTAGGTGAAGATAGCTACATTATTTTATGTTTATATGTTGGTGATATGCTTGTAGCGGGGTCTAACATGGATCACATAAAGGAGTTAAAAAAATAGTTAGCAAATTCATTTGCTATGAAGGATTTGGGGGCAGCAAAAAAAATCCTTGGTATGAAGATTACAAGAGATAGGAAAAATAGGAAATTGTTTTTATCTCAGGTTGATTATGTTAAAAAGGTGTTGCAGAGATTTCATATGGAGAATGCAAAAGCTGTCAGCACACCTTTGCCTAGTCATGTAAAATTGACTAAGGATATGTGTCCAAAGACACAAGAGGAGGAAGAAAAAATGTCTAAGGTACCATATGCTTCAGTTGTAGGTAGTTTAATGTATGCCATGGTATGCACGAGACCAAATATTGCACATGTTGTAGGAGTTGTTAGCAGGTATATGAGTAATCCAGGAATTGAGCATTGGAATGCAGTGAAATGGATTCTCAGGTATTTGAGAGGTACATCAAATAAACATTTATGTTTTGAGGGCTCTAATACAGATTTAAAAGGCTATGTTGACTCAAATCTAGCAGGGGATATTTATACCAGGCGGAGTACCACAGGTTATGTATTTACCATTGGTGGGACAACAGTAAGTTGAATATCTCGATTGCAAAAGGTGGTTGCTTTATCCACCACAGAGGCAGAGTATGTGGCTGCAACAGAGGTAGAAAAAGATATGATATGGATGCAACTTTTCATGGAAGAGTTGGGAAAACAACAGGCTGAAAATTACTTGTTCACAGACAGCCAGAGTGCTATACATCTTGCAAAGAATTCTGCCTTGCACTCTAAAACCAAACACATACAGTTGAGGTATCATTTCATTCGGTCAGTGATGGAGGATGGACAGGTAAAGCTGGAAAAGATACATACAGATGTAAATCCAGTGGATATGTTTACTAAGGTGGTGATAAGAGAGAAGTTGAGTTCCTCTTCAACTTCAGTTGGGCTTCAAGGTTGAATTAAAGTATAACAAAGCAGCAGGGTCCAAGGTTCTTGTTTCCAGTGGAAGTTGTAAGTGCAGCGGTCTCATCTGGGTTCAGTCTCCAAGTGGGAGATTGTTTTGGTGTGGAAAAGGGAAAAACCCCAATTTTGTATAACCCTAATCTGGAAGCTTCTAAAAAGTTGGATATAAGGGTTTTTGTAATAGAGTTACAGTAGCATAAGGAAATGCAATTATTTGCGATATTGTAATAGGGTTTTACACTGGTTAGTGAAATCATTAGATGGTTGTGGTTTGGTGGATGTAGCCCACATTGGGTGAATCACGTTAAATTCTCTGTGTTAATTTTTTGTGTGTTTTATTTCTGGTTTATTTGATAAAATCTGCATTTAGCTTTTAGATATTTGCCTTTGAAAACCTAACAAGTTTGAATCGGAATAATTGTTAATATGAAGGTTTGTCTTATAAATTAATATAGAGTTTACATTCATAATTTATTTATAAATTAGTTAATTTTAACATATTGACAACTTCAATCATTTGAGATCTAAACCCATTAAAATAGAGCATTCATAAACCAAAAATGAAGGAGTTTCTTTAGATTTTTTTTCTCACTAAAAAGATTCAAAATAAATTGGTTAGTGAGATAGGTATTTTTTCCGAATGTCATTTTAGCATATCTCAATAATTACATGTCTTCATACCAAGTTTATTCTAGTTATACAAATTCACAAAATGGTGAATATAATACAAATTAGGATTGGTAGTATTGTTGGTTCTTGATCTCAGGTAGGGATGAAGAGGTACCTATTATTTAATATCAATTACATAAGAAAGATATAATCTAGTCATTAGGTCGATTGAAAATCATATCTTTATGAATCATAGTTAGCATGTATACAAATTAAACAGTTTCAAATCTACTAGCTCAATATTTCACATACATATTGAACTTGTTAATAATTTCACCAAATAAATATTGAAATTGTTAACAACTATATTAAATGCATCCAAACATTAGAATCAGAGAAGAGTAGTGTTAGAAAGTTTTTTAAATTCTTTTGTTTTTCATTATCATTTTTTCTTAAGTTTGTGTTTTTCTTAAATTGTTTTTTGGACTAGGTTGCAGGGACATCTTTCATCCCTAGGATAATTGAGGAACATATAGGCCATCCCAAGGATGTTTCCTAAAATTTATACAAATTTGAGATAGTTGGAGGATGTTTTTGTTTGTGCCCCCAAAATATCACCTATAGGAGATGGGGTTTGAAAAAATAGGGGACATATCCTTAGGGGGCCTAGGTTCCTATGAAATGTAAAACATTGTTTTGAAATTGTCCAATAAATATGAGCTAAATTATTAACATAAACGTTTTATATGAAGAATAAATTCCAACATAACCTTTCAAATGAAAATGTTTAGTTAAAATAAATTAAACTAGATCAATTTTTTGGACTAGGTCGTAGGGGACATCTACCATCCCCAAGACAACTAGGGGATGTTTAGGCCATACTATGAATAATTCCTAAAAAAATTGCAATTTGGAGATGATTGAAGAATTATTTTGACATGAGCTTGTGTCCCTAAAATGTCCCTAATAAGAGATGGGGCCTGATAACACGAGTGGCATATCCTCAAGGTACCTAGGTTCCTATCAAATGTAAAACATCTTTGAAAATTGAATTGTAAATATGAGCTAAAGAATTTTTTAAAAAAATTATACAAAGGATAAATTTCAACATAACCTTTCAAATAAAAATGTGTAGTTTAAAAACATTGCACTAGATGCCTTCCTTCTTGTTCAACTAGTACAACACTATAGAGAGAATCTTCATTGGTTTTGTTGGTCAATATTTTTACTACTTTTTGAATAATGAACCCATATGTTATTTACATTATTTTCTCATCTTTGCATCATGGTTCATTGATGTTAGTCATGTCACACCATAGTTATTTTCCCTCCATCTTACACTTAGATTTTATATTTCTTGTCTTAAAAAATATAAATCTTTCATCCATAATCACCAAACTTACACCTTAATTTTCAACCACCATCAAATAAAATAAAATCAAAATTTCCACCTACCAATTCAAGAAAATCATTTTTTTCTAAGTCAAGTCTAGATATTTTTTTAGTCCACTAATCACACCTCTAGCTTTCATATTGATTAAAAATTCCCTATCTCAATTCATATGTCAAGTTAGACCTCATCCAAATTATGTAAGTTAGCTTAAGATTTTGGAAAATCCTAAGTTAATAAAATCCAAAATCCCTATCCCATTTTTCTTAGGAACTCTCCTTTCCAAAGTATGAAAGGATAAATCCTATTATCATCCCTCAATCATTAAGATCTAAACTTACTTAAACACCTTTGATTTAAACTCCCTCATATTTATAGAGGAGAGTTGAGAGCTAATCTAAGAAAGCAATGACTAATTTGACTTATTTAACAAGAGAGCCTGATTTGATTTAGGACTTCTTCGTTTTTATAAGTAATTAAATTTTAAAAAATGACATACATAAAATATCAAAGACTAATTACATAAAGCATGAAAAATACTGAAAAGGAAACTAAGGAAAACCAAGGCACATTTAGCTTTCTTTGCCATCTTTCTCCAAGAAGTCTTCATATTTCTTTAGGATCGCTTGAACTTATTCATCATTGGGACTTGTGGTATGTCTGGAGATGACAAGAACTCATGTGATTGAGCCCATGATGGTGTTACACGCTTTCCAATTCCTTTCAAGAATAACTTTCAAATTATCTAGAGTAAGAAAAATATCTATCATTTTTTCCATTGAAGCTACTGAGAAAGCTTTGTCTTCAAATTCCTTTTGAACCATGGATGTATATTCCTAGACAACTAGATTGGTGAGAAGAACTTTCTGGTTGTATTTCATGACTTTATTTCTCGATGATGGATCAAAAATTTGTGGAATAGCAAGAAATCAATCAAAATCACTCAAGAATCTAGACACAAAAGATCAAAATGGCATGCAAGAGCAGTTACAAAAAGTTCATATTTTCTAGTGTTAGAGAAAAAATAGGGTTTTAAGCACTAGTGGGAAAATTTTGAGTGATTACATATACTTTGGCAATTCAAATGCAAAGGTGGAGAAAAACCGAGCTCTTGCATGGGGTATTACACTTCAGATGTAATGGCTTAAAAATTCTAAGGTACTGCATCTTAGTTGTAAAGCACTTTAGATGTAGAGGTGTTGAATTTTTGAGCTACTGCATGTGACTTAGTGGTTTGAGATGCAAAGGTGGAGAAAAACACTGGCACTGCATGAAAATATGCAAAGGTGGAGAAAAACCCTGACATTGCATGAAAATATGAAAAGGTGGAGAAAAACCTCGACACTACATGAAAATATGCAAAGGTGAAGAAAAACCCTGACATTACATGTGCAAGAAAATGGCTAAGGCACCAGATAGGTGACCAAAAATATGCAGGTGTGTTAAAATTCAACGCCCCTGCATGTTAAAGAAAATGACTAAGGAACAAGACAGTTAACCAAAAATATGTAGGGGTGTTAAAGTCAACACTCCTACATGTTTATTTTTTGCACCAAGTATGCAAGGGTGCTGAATTTCAGCACTCCTATGTATGCCAAAAAATGACTAACTCTAAAAATGACCTTTTGCAACTTTTTCGTTTTTGTAAATTTTGAAAGACGAAAAGAGGTAAATGCTCGAAATGAATTTTCGAGGCTTGGGACCATGCACAAGGGAAAGTATGATTTGTCTTGTTTTGTGTGCTTAGAGTACATGGGCTACAAAATGGACAAGTTTCGTAGGGGTTATCCCATGAATTGAGCACAACTAAATTTGAGGATAAGAAGATGAATGAAATTTCTCTTAGTAAAAGGCTTAGTTAAAATGTCAACAAGCTAATTTGAATGATGGAAAAAGACTAACTCAATTATTTGAATACGAATGAGCTCTTGAATGTAATGCATATGAATCTCTATCTGTTTGGTATGTTGATGTTGGACTAGATTCCTACACAATTGTATGGTTCTCTAGTTGTCACAATAGATTACTATGGGTTGTCTAAATGAAATTTCACAATGAAATTCCAAACTCATTGTGAGTTCCTTGAAGCCAAAGAACCTCAGTAGTTGTGTTACCATATAATCTAATTCTCTCATGTACTCTACCTCTATGGATGATAAATAAATAGCATTTGTTTTGTTAGATCAACTAATAGGACAAGAACTTAGTGAGAAATTGTAACTTGAAGTGAAATTTTACAATTATGAGCATTGCCAACATAATTTAAATCTATGTATCTGACCAAGTCAACCTTTATACCAAATTTGTAGTGAATTCAAAATTTGGGAGTACCTTGAAGATAGTGAAGGACCTTCTTATCTACTTTCTAGTGCAACTCATGAGGTTCCTACAAAAATCTCGGAAGCATGTCTAGTACATAGAAAATACTAAGCTCGGTATGAGTCAAATAGATGAAACTACCAACAATTTGTTGATACAAGGTAGTATCAACCAATGGTATAGTATAGTTAGCCTCAAGCTTGACTCCAAATAAAAATAGAGTCAAATATGGCTTACAATCAACATGTGAAATCAAGCAAGTATACCAAGAGTGTACTTAGGTTGTGCAAGATAAATCCTCGAGTTAGACTATGAAATCTCAATACCAAGGAAGTAATGTAATAAATCTAGTTTTATCATGTTAAATCTATCAAGTAAATATAACTTCACTATTGCAATAGTAGATGAAGAGCTCTTATTGATCAAAATATCATCAAAATAAATTACCAGTAGCAACAATGAATCATATTTTTGTAAGAGATACACATTAGGATATGAATGGAATTGAGTGAAATATGAAGCTAGTAGGAAGGAATCCATCTTGGAATACCAAGTGCAAGGGACTTGTTTGAGGCCATAGAGGAATTTCTTAAGTCTACAAACAAAGGATGAGTCATGAACAAGCCCTAGTGGCTTCTCCATATAGATCTCCTCAAGGTCTTGATGAAAAAATAACTCTTCACACTCATTTAATGCACATCCCAACCATGGTGCGCGGGGGTCTTCCCTTGTCGTTGGGCCCTTGTTTGGCACAAGTGTGGGTGCGATAGGTTGGGAAGGAGTGTGTGTGAAGGGTGCTCAGGTGTGGTGGTGTGGGGTTCCCCACACATTGTCACTAGTGCGTTGGGTGCTTGCATGCCCGTCTCGGGCCCAATGTCGTTACATAGGGGTGAGGCATCTGGGGTGTCTCCTACGATGGATTTCCGTGCAACGTTTGGTTTGAAGTCTCCGAACAATGGGATGAAGTCCTTTGATAATAATTTATTTGCTCTGGATATAGGGCTTGGTGGTGCGGGTTCGTCCAATGGGTCAAGGCTCAAGAAGATTAATGGCTATCTCGAGCGTTGCCCGGAAAGGCCCAAACTGTTGATCCCGACTAAAATGATTGCAAAAGATGTTGAATATTATTTGAACCACTCTTTATATTGCAATTTTTTGGGGATGAGGGTTTCATTGCAGTTCTTGCAAACTTGGGCCCAGAGGACTTGGGCACCAGAAGGAGAAATGAAGGTTATGTTGTTGGCCAATAACTACTTTATGGTTACCCTCAATTGCATGGCTGATCACAATAGGATCTTCAAGGGAGGCCCTTATTTCCATAACCAAGTGGGGTTGTTTATCAAACCATGGCATGCTGGCTTTATCCCCTCAAAGGAGATGCCAAATCATGTTTCGGTGTGGGTTCGTTTGCCTCGAATTTTGGTGGAATGTTGTCGAGAGGATACTTTGCTCCTATTGGCTTCACTGCTTGGAAAACCAGTTGGGTCTTCTTTGCAAACCCTGGCAAAAAAGGTATTGACTTATGCTCGTATTTGTGTTGAAATTTATCTTAGTAAGCCTTTACCCGATGCTGTGGATATGTGCATGGGATCCTTTTCTTGGGTGCAGCAGTTGGATTATGAAACTCTTCCTTTCCATTGCCGTATATGTCATGAG
This sequence comes from Sequoiadendron giganteum, assembly GCA_007115665.2. Lineage (NCBI taxonomy): Eukaryota > Viridiplantae > Streptophyta > Pinopsida > Cupressales > Cupressaceae > Sequoiadendron > Sequoiadendron giganteum. The sequence goes on along the minus strand of CM021107.1, from coordinate 607,209,457 downwards.
TACGGTCATTTGCAGCATAGATGTCCAAGATATAAGCCGGTGGAGTCTCAGGACGCACAACCTCCTCGCAACCCCCCTGTGGCTGATAAGGGGAAGGGCTTAGCCTCTGTTGAGGTGGTTGGTGCCGATGGTTATGTTTAGGTCAAAGCTCGTAACAGGAACCGGGGTCAAAAGAGGACCTTAAAGGAAAGTCAAGTTGATGATACTTTTAACAGATTTAAGGTATTGGATGATCTCAGCCAGTAGGAAGTGAACCCGGGTTTGCTGAGCATGGCTCAGGAGGTTGAGGACTCCGCTCATGTGGACAAGATCTCTGTTGATTCGTTGAATCCATCGAGCGTCAATACCTTGCACATGGATACAGATCAACAGTTGGTGGCTCCCAAGGTGCCGGTTCTTTCTCCTGTGGCACCGAAAGGGGGTGGGGATTCTTCTCATCCTGGGTGGATTGTAGCTTCGGATGCGGTTAAGAGCATCAAGATTTCTCCTCAGTTGGGCCTTTTGCAAAGGGATCTTAAAAAAGGTGGGGCAGAGAAGTCTGCCAAACTTGGTAGAAAGAAGGATATGGAAAAGATCAAGTTGATAGGTGAGACCTTGGTGGAGTCAGGGTCGATAAAGACTCTGGATTCTCATTTTTTAAGCCCCTTGAAATGATTGTCTTATCATGGAATGTAAGGGGCTTGAACAATGGCCCTAGACAAAAAGAAATTCATGGATTTGGTTAGAAATCAAGGCCCTAATATTCTTTTTTTGCAGGAAACCAAGCTTTCAGTGGAAAGTATGTTTAATTTGGCTCCTAAGTTGTGAAGGAATGGGGAGTGTCAATGCATTGGTGCTCATGGGTCTTGTGGGGGTATAGCTTGCCTGTGGAACCCGCGGAAGATCCGTCCTCTTTGGTGGATGTCTGCTAAGTCTGCTATGTCCATGATTGCTTCTAGCTTTGAGACGGGGGAGATTTTACTCCTATCTAATATCTATGCTCCTACTAATCTTCAGGGTAAGCAGTCTCTATGGTCCCATATCTGGTTTGTCCGCAGTTTGGCTCCTTTCCATCCCTGGATTATGGCTGGAGATTCTAATGCTATAACTGAGCTTGCTGAAAAGCATGGTGGTACTATGAGGCTGGAGCCTTCTGCGCTGCTCCTGTGTGGTAACATTGATGCTTTGAATTTAGTTGATATTAAGCCCAGTAATGGTCAGTTTACATGGAACAACCACAGGGTGGGGGATAACTGTATTGCTGAGAGATTGGATCGGTTCTTGGTTTCCTGTTACTGGATTGGTGGTATGTGGACTTCTAGCTCTAAAATTTTGGATTGGAGGGGATCCGATCACTGGCCTATCAAGTTGGTTATTGAGTCTAGTCATGTGTCTCGGTCTCCTTCTTTTAGATTCCAGCTCATGTGGTTGCGGGACCAATCTCTGTATGATTTTGGTGGAGAAGGGGTAGACCTGCTTTCGGCACAGCAATGTATACCTTTGCTAAATTACTTCAGTATGTGAAGTTTCAGCTCAAGCGGTCGAATCGTCACTACTTTGGGAATATCTTTCATGCTAAGGCGGTTGCTCAGGATGTTTTGGTTGGTATCACGAGGTTGATAAGGGAGGATGGAGTGACTATTGAATGGCTGGAAGAAGAGACTCAGGCTTTGAAAGCTTTGGAGGAGTGCGAGTTGCGGGAGGAAGTGTATTGGAAATAAAAGGCTCAGATAGAGTGGATTCAGGAAGGGGATAAAAATACAGCATTCTTCTTCAACTCGGTAAAAGCCAGGAGGCAAGACAACTCTATCTCGGTTCTAGTGAATGATCGAGGTGAGCAGCTGTCATCCTTTCCAAAAATCTCGGGTGCGGCGGTGCAGTTTTTTTCCTCTCTTTTTAGGGAGGATTCACAAGGGGGGTCTCCTGAAGAAGCCCAGGTTCTTTCTTGCATTCCCTCTTTGGTCTAGGGAGTTGAATGAACTTCTTTTGAGTGATATCACGCTGGTGGAACTTGAGGAGACTGTCTTCTAGATGAAGAAAGGGAAAGCACCTGGTCCCGATGGCTTCCCAGTGGAGTTTTTCCAAGAATTTTGGGATATTATCAAGTTGGATTTATTGGCTGTGGTCCAAGAATCTCAACGGAATAAGCAAATGCTAAGGGCTTTAAATTCTACCTTTGTTTCCCTCATTCCCAAATGTGATGGGGCTGATAGGTTAAGTCAATTTCGTCCCATTTCTCTTTGCAATGTCACTTATAAAATCATCTCTAAGCTTATTGCCGACAGGTTAAAGAAGGGGTTGAATGAGCTGACTTCTGAGGAGCAAAGTGGCTTTGTGGTGGGTAGGAAAATTCTGGATGGGATTGTTATTGCAACTGAGACCATTCACTCTATGGCCCGCTCCAAAGATAAGGTGATGTTCATTAAGTTGGATATGGCTAAGGCCTATGATAGAGTCAGGTGGTCCTTCCTTCGGAAGGTCCTCAGAGCATTTGGCTTCCAGGAAGAATGGATCCAATGGGTTATGAGCTGCATTACCTCTGTTTCTTTCTCAGTGCTTATTAATGGGGAACACTATGAGCTTTTTGGTGCGTCTAGGGGGCTTCGGCAAGGAGATCCCCTCTCTCTATACTTGTTTCTTCTCCTCGCTGAGGGTTTGGAGCAATTGATTAAAAGAAATGTGGAGGGTGGTCTCATCCAGGGATGGCGGTGGGGTGGTGACTTGCCTCCACAGTCACACCTATAGTTTGTGGATGATACTGCTCTGATGGGTTTGGCTATAATGAGAGAAGCTGCTAATATTCGAAGGGTGTTGGACACCTACCTAGTTACTTCGGGACAATTGATTAATGAGGATAAATCTTCCATATTCTTTTTTAATACTTTGGGCCCCATCCAGCAAAGGATTGCTCAGACTTTGAGATTTCAGATTGGGACTCTCCCTTTGACCTATCTTGGGATACCCATCTCGGCTGGGAGATTGCCTAGGGAGTCTTGGCAGAATATTTTGGATAAATTTTGAGTGAAAGTTAATCACTGGACTCACCGATGGTTATCTTTTATTGGACGTGTCCAGTTAATCAAGTCTATGGTGCAGGCCTTGCCCATGTACAGATGCATGCTCCAGATTGCCCTGATAAGCTTTGTTAAGGATTTTGATTCCGTTGCTAGACAGTTTTTATGGGCTAGCTGTTTGGGGTCCTCCAAATGGAGTCTGGTCAGATGGGAGGTTGTTTGTAGCCCGAAGCAGTATGGGGGCCTTGGTCTTTGGTAGTCCGTGTTGATGAGGGTGGCTTTGGCTACGAAGTTGTATTAGCGATGGTGCATCGAGCAGGATAAGATTTGGGCCCGGGTTCTATCTCAAAAGTATCTCTTGGGGATTCCTCAGACTGATATCCCTTGCTATCCCCTTGTTGGAAAGGGTTCGATGATTTGGGGCACTCTCAAGAAGGGGGCTACTCTTATTAAGGGGGGTTTATTTTGGATTTGTAAGCAGGGGATCGAGGTTCAATTCTGGTCTGATTCTTGGGATGGCTCCCCTCCTCTCATTTCTCAGTATCCTAATTTATTGAATCTTTGTCAGAGATTTCTCGAGGCTGGTTGGTCTCGAGTGAGTGACTTTAAATCATCCTCTCATTGCGGGCAACTGGAGGTGGCCAGATGGAAGTCTCCTGCTGTCTAGCCGAATGTTGGTTCGCAAGATGAGTGTGCTGAGCTGCAAACTATCCTTTCCAGTCGGCGGTGCAGTTCACTCCGAGAGGAGGATGTGCTTGCTTGGTCCCCTAATCCTATGGGTGTCTATACTGTTGCCTCTGGATATAAGGTGTTATTGTCCCACAGAGTGGAGGGGGAGGAAGTTCAGTGGTGGAAGAAGGTCTGGAACAAGTTCTCCTGGCCAAAGTGTAATTGCTTTGTTTGGATGTTGACTTGGAATAAGTGTTTGACTTGGGACAATATTCGGAAGAGGGATTTCTAGGGCCCTTCTATCTGTGTTTTGTGTGGGGCTGCTGAGGAAGAGTCTTCTCACTTGTTTTTCCGCTGTCCCTATGTGATCCAGATTTGGAATTTCTGGTGGGGTGTTTGGCAGAGCCCCTGTGTGCATGCTTCCTCATTGATTGAATTTTGGAATAGTGTGGGTAGGCCTCCCTCTATGGCTTCTTTTTTACAGGAAGTGTGGTATGCAGGGCCTATCTTTATGTTGTGGCAGATTTGGCTAGAACGGAATTGTCGTATTTTTCGTGGCGAGAAGAAGCTTGTGCAACAGGTCTGGCAGAGAATTTTGGGCATGGTTTAGGAGACGGTGGTGGCTAAGTGTGTTGTGAGCTTTCCTTTAGAGAAAAGGGATACTGAGGTGGTGCAGATATTGGGGATTCAAGGGTTGTCGGTGACTTTTGTGTGTGTTAGGAGAGATCGGAAGATGAAGCAAAAAATTCAGAGGGTTGGCAGATAGCAGCTTCCTCCTGATGGAGTCCTCAAGATTAATACTGACGGCTCTTCCAGGGGTAATCCGAGGCCTGCTGGTATTGGAGGGATTGGCAAAGATTCGTCTGGTTCGGTGGCTTTCCTCTTTTCGGCCAATGAGGGGACGAAGACTATCAATAGTGTGGAAGGTTTGGAAATCCTTTGTGCCTTCGAGAGGGCTCATGCTTTGGGGTGGAGACGCCTGATATGTGAAACTGATTCTCAAATCTTGATTAATTTGCTCACTGAGCGGAAAGTGATGGGTGTCAATTGGCAACTGGCTATGATTGTGCAACAAATTCTGCAGGTTAGTTTGTTGATGGAAATGGTGACTTTTGTTCATATTCTGCAGGAGTGGAATAGGGTTGTTGATTGCCTGGAAAAATGTGCTTCTAAGCGTGATGATGGTTGGAAAATCGACGATTGGGAGACTGTTCCTCTCGAGACTTGCCATAACTTGGAGAGGATTCTTGCGGAGGATAAGGTTGGCTATGGAGATGGTTGACTTTGGTTGGGTTGTGTTCTAGTATTTCTATTGCTTCCTAGGCCTTTGGCTCTTTGCTTGCTTTGTAATGTTCCTTTCTGATTTTCAATAAAGTTTTTACCCCTTTTTATTTATTAAAAAAAAAAAAAGAAGGATTGAATAGCAGCAAAGAGAGCTTGGGGCAGAAGAAGCTAGAAGCTACAGAAAGAGCCATGGTTAATTAATCTTGTGTGCATATTTTTTTGTATGCTCTATGGTGGTATTTAATTTTTCCATTTGATGTAATTGTCCTGAGTTGATTTGATGCAATAAAATTCAGAATTTATTTGCATTTGTTTTTGTATTGTGGATGTTCTTGATTGCAGTAGAGTTACATTGCATTGTGGGTTTTTGTGAGTAGCTGGTTGTTTGCATCAATTATATGTAATGAAAAATATATTTATTTATAAAATGGCATGTGTCAAACATTAGTTATTAATTATTATTTTTCTCCATTTTTATTTATTATTCACATGTAATAAAAAATAAATGTTTGTTTATAAAAATGATATATCGTCAAGATTGATTATTACTTATGATTTTTCTTCATCTTCATTTATTACTCACATATAATAAAAAATAATATATTTTTATGAAATTGACATATATCTAACATTAATAATTAGTTTAGTAATTTGAGTTTACCTTTTCAAAGTCATGTTACAATTTAATTTCTTTGATCTTCTCTACATAAATTCAATAAATTATTAAAAGTACTTTTATTTCATATTTAACTTGAGTGATTTAATTATTCCTTGAAATAATTATGACAATAAATTTGGCTTAAGTTAATATATCCAAATATTATTGATGCAAGAGCATCTGAAAGGAATGGAAGTCATTTTAGTTGATTTGGATTACTTGTCTCTGGGTGTTGTGTCGTAGGTTATCAGGGTGTGTCAATGGAGACTACTACATTCTACCATAGTTAGTTATATGGTCTCATAATTTGGAGGCTAGATGGAGTTGATCAAGAGGCATGACATATCTAAATTTAGAAGATTTGGCTTACCGCAAAGATATATGGAGGCATCAAAGTGGAGACTGTGTTTCTAGATTCCAGGAAGGATGATTGTACAAAAGTTTGGGAGTTTGTGCCAATAAAGGGAAACGTGTGCCAACAAGAGGAAACATGTGAAGGTGAATTAAACTTAAGATACATATTGCATGGTTTTATTTCATTCATATATTACCGTAGGTAATTTGGGGTTGAGGTGTGTGTGGTCGACTAGACATTATATATGACCTAGAATTTAGGGTCGACCTATGGTCAATGTAAATTATCTTGGAGACTTGTGGATGGTATATAAACATGAATTGGGATTGTCTCAAAACATGACATGGGATTAGAAAAAGTAATAGTAGAGTGTATATGAGAAGAGATAAGAAAGTGTTGGAGGACAAAGATGAGGATTGAAGCAGAATAAGAGGGATGAGTGATGTAGTATGGAGAAGGAGATATTAGGCAGAGGTGATGTGTTGTATTCCTTGTTGAAATGGAAGGAAAAGGGGGCAATGAATGTAACCAATGTGGAATGATGTGATGGCCTAAGATCCAAACACCCCTATCCCTAATTTCATTAGAAATAGAGGAGATCACAAAGGGATAGGATTGAATTTCAACCTTGACGTGAGTCAACCCTATTTTGGATCTCTTGGGTCTCTACTTTCTTATAACAGATATGACTGATTTACAATGTTTTGAAATAATTTAAAGTGTATTAACTAAGTGAATTATATGGCCTAACACTTGAAATGCACAACTCTATGATAACATAAACAAAAATGACAATTTGCAGGCAACACTGAAAAGGGTAGGATGGTGTGCACCTATGATAAAAAGTGGGTTTTAGGGCTTGTATAAGGACTCATTCGCCTAGGGTGAATGGGTCCTAGTGCAAGGGTCCAAAAATACTTTTTGCAATCCTCAGATCCCATATCCAAGCTTTTTATTTCTTCAAGTTTGACTATCAAAAATCCGGAAATAAAATTTGTAGGCGAGTTTTTGTAGCTTGATAACAATGAATGCAACAAATACAACTTTGCAAAATTACTCCTTTGATCAACTTTCAGTCCTTCTTCACCTATAAATTTGCACATACAAATAGAGAAATAAAAATGTTTGTTTTGGGTGAATAGGGGTTTTCCTTAGTCAAACCACATGTTTGGTAATTAAACCTTGATAATGAAATAATGACAAAGTGAAGGAATTCATGAATGAACACTTGCTTGTTACAACTCACCAAATCCTTAATGGTTTCCCTTATAGGACTGAAGTCAAACACATCACTCTAAGGCTTGAATCTTGCATGAATTGACTTAATTGATTGATTGATTTGATGCTTGAATTCTTGCTTGAATGTTTGAAACCTACATCACAATGTTAGCTCCAAAACATGGCATGAACACACATGAACTTTGACATGATGATATGATCTTGATTACTATTATAGATGACTAATAAACCTGCTCTTCAATGCTCTTGACAATAATTTTTTCTATAGGATTGATCTCATAAAGTTTGTTAGAAGGCTTATATTTGAATTAATAAAAAGACCTTGTATTTATAGGTGTTTATCTAATTTCCTAGAAATTAGATTCCAAAATCTGACACTTGAAATTTGAATTTCAATCATTAAAATTCCTCCAAAAACATATTAAAAAATGGGTCCTAGGACTTAAAGGGGACCCATTTTCCCTTGGATGAATGGGTCTTAGGACCTAAGTCCAAGACACTCAATTTACAAGGTGTTTTAATAAATGTTAGCAATCATTTAATATAGGTTTCCCTTTTAGAAAATGGGAATAATAAAGCTTTGGAATGCAAAATTTGGTCAATTAGAGGCTTAATTACGTCCAATTAATAAAGGGGATGCAAACATAGTATGAAATTGTAAAGGGTATACAATTTTCTACACTACACTTGTGTATGAGTATATTGTAATCTTGAGTTATGTTGTAGCTTTTAAGAATCCCTACTGGTAGATGTGATGAGTTTTGAGATCTAAAATAATGAAGATAAATATTATGTCTTGTGACTATGTTATGTTGGATGTTCTTATATTCTTTGTATAATTATATTTATTTTTTATGTCTATAGATGTGGATTGGTAAGGTTTCATGGTTGGATGGTTCCTTCTTAGAACCCTCCATCTGTGATTGTATCAAATGGTATCAAATATGGTTGACCATTAGAGGTGTTGTCATTGGAATTAGATCTGGTTTCTTGCTAGGAGGCACTAAGATTCAGGTTATGACACCAGATTGATTGCATTAGCGATATTATCAAAGAAAATTTTGAATCCTCTGGTAGTATAGGTATTCAATAAGATCAAACAAATAAAGATCAGAGTGAAAAAATAAAGGTAGGAAGATTAGGGGAGTTGGAAATTCGACTTGATTGTACTTGCAAAAGCCTAAAAAATAAGAACTAAGGAAATTGCATAGGGAATGAAGAAGTTGTCATTTAACCAAGGAGAATTGGATCACCATAGTAAATCTTGGTAAGTCATTTCAAATTTTGGAATTTGAATTTTGTTTCAATGGGGAAGATTGGGAAAAGAGTAAAGAAGGAAAATAAAAATTTAATATGTGAAAAGATACTATTGGAAAAGAATTAAAGAATGTTAAATACAAAAATGATGAATTAGAAGAAGAATTGAATTTTTTTTAGCATGTCAAAATGATTTTTGAAGAACTAGAAGGAAAGTAGGAGTTTATTGATAAGGTTAAAAGGAGAAATAAATATTTAGAACAAAATTTGAAGAAGTTGAAAAATGAAACCGGTTTGCAAAAGAAAAAAGTATCAAGATTGAAATAATAGAATAGTCAACTAAGTTTGTCACCTACAACATTTAATGAAATTATAAGTTCAAAGCCTTTAGCATGTGATGTTTCATGTGATACATAAGGTTTGTGTGGTTATTTTATCAATCATGTGATAGGAGTGATATAATTGAAGCTTCTTTAAGTAAGGAATGTAAGGTTCACTACAACAAATCCCTGTGATTTGCTCCATATTTTTCTTCTACCCACTGTTTTAATGTATTTTTTGGAATTTTTTTAAAAACGTCAACGCTATTTATCGAGATGGCGCAATTTTCAGCATTTATTATGTCAATCAATACAAGTCGACACTAATTAGCGCCTAAAATAACATCGTATTTAGCACCAATATTAGCTTCGAGTGTAGCAACGCCTTGATCTCCACCTTTAGCTCTGAGTTCAGCTTCAATTTTAGCACCGTGTTTAGCTCCAACTTTAGCTTTGAATTTAGCTTCGGATTTAGCTTCAGATTTAACGTCAGATTAGCCACCCCTATGTCGAAGAGACTTATTTATATGTCTCATCGACAATGTAAAATAGTGAAATGTCAACAAGATAAGGGCATATTGAGGAGAGAATCACTTATGTCACATCGACAAGGTATATCTAAAAGTGCTCGGTGAAACACAACTCTTGGATATAATGAAGTAATGTCGATGAGACATTGAGATATCGGTAAGATAGATAAGATTGTCTCATCGACACTCTTCAAGTAATGATCAAAAGCATAGATCACTATACCGCCGAGAAGGTGAGCAATATATGTGGTAGAGCATTGTTCACCGCAACCCCGCAACAAGAATCCTTGAGCAAGGCGGTAGTGTGGTAAACAATAAAAGGGTAGGGGAAAACACCACTATACCATAGTGATAATCACAAGTCTCCCCGACATGGAAGAGTTACACCGATATATAAAGAAATACCACCAAAGGAAAATATCAATGAGATAGTGGCATATCGACAAGAGATATTAACTTGTCTCATCGACACCGGCAACCAACATTAGAGAAACATAAGATCTAATGTCAATGAGACATTGAGATATCGGTAAGACAAATAAGATTGTATCATCGACACTCTTCAAGTAATTATCAAAAGCACACATCGCTATACCACCGGGAAGGTGAGCAACATATGCGATAGAGCGGTATACACCGCAACCCTGCAGTAAGAAGCCTTGAGCAAGGCGGTAGTGCGATAAACAACAAAAGGGAAGGGAAAAACACTACCATACCTTAGTGGGTATAATAAGAGATGGCGATAGTACGGTAATCATGGCATCATTACAATTAAATGATATTAAATTATTAAGAATTGACAAAACTAAATGCAAAAAATCACATTAGTTGCCAAAATTAAATGATATTAAATTATTAAGAGTTTCCAAAACTAATATGACTGAATACCATGTCATCCAAAGATAAGTGAGTTTTCCCAATATCGCACTCAATTGCAGTGCACTAGCGTGGAAGGAGCTAAGGATACAAGAAGAAGAAGTCTTGCAAGCATGAAATACTCGGGTAAGTGCATGAAAACTCTCTGAAAGAGCTCTGTTAATATAAAAAATCTTTCAAGGTTTTGTCATCTGAAGCCATAGTAGAGAAAATTGTAACATGCCTCCTAAAAGAAAATGATCATAAGTAAAAGAAAGTCAGCCTAAAATTAAAGATGAAGAACCTAAAGTAAAGAAGAAAGCACTCCATCCTAAAACAAAACAATTAGAAGTAAAACAAAGTCAGCCTAAAATTAAAGATGAAGAACCTAAATTAAAGAAGAGACCACTCCATTAGTCCATATTAGATATACTTCCAAGGTCTACTAAAGATGGTAGTAAGAGGTTTCTCGTGGACACTGTACAAAGTTGTAGGGATGCCCTCATTTCCAAATCTGGATGGGACCTATTTTGGTATTTTTACAGTAAGAGAAATGAGAAGATTCTAGTGTCAAGCACTTGGATGTTGGATATAGCAAGGTTGATTGTCCCAAATGTGTTTGTTGATGTAGAATTTATCAGACTGCTAGCCAAACACTATCACTCAGCTACCAAAATAGTAAGGTTTCCAAATGGCACAGTATTGGTAGAAGTAACTAGAAAAGACATCATTAAGTGTTTTTGCTTAAACAAGTAGGCTCTGACCAAGATAAACCTACAGAAAAGTGAGGAGGATTATTCTAGGTTAAAAAAGACTCATAGAAGTGATGAGGTACCCCTATATATGAAAAGAGGCATTGGTAACAGAACATTCCCCATCTCTACTACCACTACTGAACCATTTAATGTGATATATTTTCATTATTACTTTGTGAATACATACTTATCTCTTTGCCAAGTGTTGGGGATAGATGTTCAAGATAAAATGCCAATAGGCCTAATGATGATGGCCATGAGAATTTAGAACCCTGAAACTAATATTGAATATGACTTTGCTTCATACCTTGAGAAGGTGTTAGATGATGAATTCTCCCAAGTTGTAGAGGATAGAGCGTTGATTACATTCAGACACTATTCCCTAATATATCATCTGATATTGTACCAGAATAGGAACCATTGGAATAAAAGAATGGACTTGGCTACAGTAGATGAGCAGGGGAATCCCACACCTGTCCAGAAATGGTGCTATACTTGGGACAATCGGTGCAATAATTCAAGCTTTGTTGTATTCTACGAAGACTTTGTACATAGAATCCTTCGAGTTCTTGGTTATACAATACCAATATTGTCAACCAAAATGTTGCAACTAGTGAGAACTTTGGCTTTAAGACTAGAGCAGGGTCATACACACAATTTTGGAGATTGGTTCTTCCTCCTGGAAGTTACAATAATAAGAGTTTATGGATGCCCTATTGCTGCACACACACTGCCAAAATTTGTGCCCCTCAAATTAGCATTTCTTGAATTTATGTGGAAAATGATGTGGATGGAGAAAGATGTAATGCACAAGCAAAAGAAAGGCACTTTCCTGCCAAACCAAACCAAGTGTGAAGATTGGACTGTAGGCTCAAACACACTAGAGGAGTTACAGTATTATTTGAAGACAAGATATGCATGGAAATCTAGAAAAGAAAGAGCCTTTGACCTTGAAAATCATATGAACAACATAAGGCGCAATCTTCTTACCAAAATGACAGTGCCACACCAAGTGGATTTTGAAGAAGATGTCATAAGGAACTGCATTACTTATAATGATGTATTTATTAGAAGGGAAAAATGGGAATATATGAAGAAGCTTGAAGAAAGGATGAAGTAGAGGTCCAAGGATTTCCTAGGATACTTTGTTGAGGAAAAGGACCCCATCAAAAGGATATAATTGATAATTGGTAGATTTGAATACTTGTACAGAAAGAAGGAAGCATATATCAAAGAACATGATGGTGGTGCAACTGCAAAGCATACCCTAGGTGAAACCTCTGAGCCTCCCATAGAGCAATTACCTCCCAAAAGACAGAAGATAGGAAGCATTGAACAGTTAGTACCTTATGAGGATACTGAAGAGGTGGGAAATACTGAGGAAGTGGCTACAATACTGCAGTCATTGATAGGTGATATTGAAGTTGATTAGCCCATCCTTGAGACCAGTGCCCATAAACATGAGGAAAGGATGGGTGATGTAGAAAAACCAAGTACAAAGGTACATGAAGATGAAAGGGAAATTGCATCCAGGAGATTCATAGAAGATGATGAATTCATTAAGACTCTTGAGTTTAAGGATTTTTGGATGAAGATGAAGACAAAATAATTTCAAGAGAGGATGGAATTAGCTGAAGCAGGAATTGAAGAATCGGAGAAAAATGAAATGGTAGCACAGACTTTCCAGGAATTAAGAGTTGACAACGTTGAAATTAGCCCCCAGAAAGGCTACATAAATGGTCTTGAAGAGAAATATTCTCATTTTCCCTAGCTTGGAATTAAAGAAAATGTTTTTGCTTGATCAAGTGTGGGCTCAGGAAGATCCAATGCTAGTTGCAAAATTTGACTCCGATGAAGGTGTGAGTGGAACTGGGTATAACCCAAAGATTGAAACCCTCGCCATATGGATCAAATAGAAAAATACACATAAGCCAAAATTATTGGATGTAATTCAAGGGATGAAAGGGGCAGTGATGGTAAGGACAATACAAGATACCATCCCTTTGGAGGTAGCCAAAATTACCATGCATTCAACCATGTTCACTCGAGAAATTGTTAAGGGATTATAAGACAAATTGAAGGAGTATGAAAAGGAACAAAGGTTCCTAAATGATGAAGTTAATAAAATATTCACGGAGAATGTCAAATCGAAAGAACAATTAAGAGGAGCAAGACCCTCACAAAGCAAGGAGATGGTGTTATACACGCCTCCTATTGCTCCAATGGATATTGTGAAGAACATTTCTATAGAATAGGTAAGAAATCTAGAGAAGGAAGTGAATGATGTAAAGAAGGCCAACAATCAAACCCATGATGAAGTGAAAAGACAAATTTATGAAGTTATGGAAAATATTCTTGAGCACAGGATATAATCAGTTATGGATAAACTGGAGAATGTGCATGATAGTTATAAAACACTTCAACAGGCAATGGATCAAATAAAGACACATATTCTTGTATTAGATCCTTTGTTCAAAAGGTGGAAGCCTATTCACCACACTTTGGCTAAGTTATGTAAAGTTCTACAAAGAAGTCTTGATGCACCCATAGCATTAAGGCCAACTGAACAAATTGTGAAGATGATTACTGGTGAATTTTAGTATGTACAAGGGTTTGATAAAAATATTGTAACACAAATGGATTTATTCCACACCTGTAAATGGTGGTGTATACCTAAAATAGTGAGAGATGTTCATCATTTGAAGGACTTGGATAAGTGGAAGAAAGATTCAGCCAGGTTGTTCATAAGTGTGTTACTCATAAACAGGAGGATGATGATACCAACCTTCCCAAGCTAAATCAGATCATGGATGGGTTGATTGTTCTTGATTAGGGATACCTAAATTTTGTCAATGGTACAAAGGCATTACTAGATAGTCGATGGCAAACTCATCTTGCAAACATACAAAAGATCCAGGAATATAAGTGGCCATCAGATTTTATGATGTATCAGTGGGAGGAAAAGTATTTGGTTTCATAAGAATAGGACACTGAGGCGAAAGCATTTGGACGTTCATCATGGAAAGGAAGACTTTTCCAGATCAATGATTACATGTCTTCTACATTGAATAATGGAACCATATGTCAAAATGTCTTAAGTCTTGTTATTTCCTTAATTATGCTAATTAAATAGTTGTTGGTTTTAGAAGAATAAGACACTGAGGTGAGAGCATTTGGATGTTCATCATGGAGAGGAAGACTTTTCCAAATCAATGATCACGGGTCTTCTACGTTGAATAAAGGAACCGTATTTCAAAATGTCATAAGTCTTGTTATTTCCTTAATTATGCTAATTAAATAGTTGTTAGTAAAAGAAGTAGTTATGAAAGGTCATTTCTTTTTGTAAAAGTCCTGTAGCTTGTTGTTTCCTATATAAATAGGAAACCAAGGCCTAGTTTTAAATTATCATCATCATATATCATTTCTATTTTGAAGATTTTTATTATTAATATATATCAATTGAAGCAATATAATGGAGAACATCTTATTATCAGGGATTCTCTGTGACTGTGTTATCATTCTGTATTTTTCTTATGTTTTCCATACTTAATTCTTCTTATATTTGAATGAATATCAGTTATTGAACCTCAATATTGTGCTTATGTGAATGAATATGTTGATACAGTAAAGCATTTATTGTGGATGTTGGTAGAGCTGCTAATTTTTTTGAAAATTTGAGCTTATTTTTCCTTGTTACATGTTCACCATAAAAATGGAAACTATTTAAAAATAATAAAGTTAACAAAGTTTCTTATTTAAATAATTGTGAGTTACATGCATTAATATTTTATTAACTTTTGTGTCTTCACAAACATATGTTGATACAAAATGAATGGAAGAAGCATCCAAGTAATCCCAATTTTTGCTGCCAACAATTCATACCAAAGATTGAACAATTTAAGGATATTGCAATAGGTAATTAAGGATATGATGATGATGATATATTCTTGTACTTGTATATTCTATGTAACATTCCTTATTTTCTATGAAACAATGTATATATTCTTGTACTTGTAAATATTCTTTTACTGTTATGTCTATTAAATAAAACAAAGTTTGAATAAAAAATGTTTCACCCTTTTTTGTAAGTGAGTATGTGAATTATTGTTTAAGGAAAAATCTTACAGTGTTTACATTTTCATTTTACTAGTTTCAAAGCTTCATTTTCTATGTATATAAAATTGTATGTACTCTTTATCTCGAATGACATAAAATAGTAATATCATCAGAATCAGGGTTTTCAATTTCAACACCATCATTGTCCACACTTTTCATATCCTGATCACTTTTAAGTACAATCATCAAAATTTAATTTTTATTTCTTGTCCCAGTTAATCTTGATTCCTTTCAGCAAAACACAGTAGGTTGCATGTTAAATTTCAAACATTTTTTTTGCATTTTTTTGTATATATTATTTTCTCAGTGCATCATTATGTAACAACAATTTCACTTTTGAGATATACAGTAAAAATAAATGAAAGCACATGTTTTCTTTGTCAAGGTAAATGAATGGTGAATACCCTATGTCTTTCAAATAAGTGTGCAAGAGAAATAAGACATAACTGATGGAATATGATTTTCTACTGTATAATTGTTTTTTTATGTGATTTTTACTTTTTGCATGTGGATTACCCTTAGAAAGAGACTACTTATCTTTTCTTAAATGAAGCGTTTACATTGTTTGTTTATGAAAGGAATTTACTGCTTGACAACAGGTTCATGAACTTCATACAAATTAAGATTGGTGTAAAAGGCCATCCCCGCAAATGTTGTTTGGTCTATAAATATAATGGAAAATAAAAAAGCTTGCTAGGAGAATAAAACAGGTTTTAAATTTTCCAAGTACAACATAATATTACTAAAGCATTTCAAAGTTTAGGCCATAAGAATCATCCTTTTTTAAACATGGATTGCAAATAATTCTGAAAAATTTAGAAGTCTTGGTCATTAACATTATTATTTGCTACAATGTCATCCAGTGTATCATTGTCAATGTTCATATGTTCTTTCAAGTATTTAATATTATCATCATCCTCATCTTGACCTGCATCATCTTCATCATCATTGAAATTTGATTGTAGACCATCTATATTATTACCAGATGTATTTGGATCATCATTTTCTATACCATCCATATTGTTGTCTTCCATAACATCATCTAACTCTGGATTGTTGCCTTCTTGTGCCTGAACATAACCATCTTCAACATCATCATGGATTTCAATTTCTTCGATGTTCTCTAATCCCTCTCTCTCATTTTGTTGGTCATCATTGTTTTGCTCAGTATCCACTAATGCATTGTCAAATACATGCCTTAATCTTGGATCACAATGTATGACAAACATCCATTTCGGGTCCAAAATATCTTCATAGAAAAATACCTGCACATGAACGACATACATATATTAGACATTATATAAATTGTATGAACATATATACATCAATTGAATAATGGAACATTATTTTATAGACTACCTTTTTTATACAATAATTGCTATAGAACACAATTTTGACAACATAGTTTATAAAACATCAGTCCACACTCATTTATTATTCTTTGGTTTTCTGCCCTTAAGAACATCCTTAGGGAGACCTTGTTCTTCCCTCTTCGTTCGCATAGGAGTGCATTTTAAGAATGGGTAATCAATCAATAACTCATCCCCAAAGGTAAGGTCCATAATAGCCTCAACCATTATTAATCTATCAACCTCTCTTTCCATATCTCCATCTTTATCATTTATAACCTCAACAAATTGACAATTCGGTCTTACAGTAGGGTCCCTTCCCTTACTACTATTTATAAATCCTATATTATTTTTGTGTGTGTATGCACGTCCATCTATATACATAAGATGACCTCTATTCATTTATTTTCCACTTTCCAATTGGAGACAATGTGTATACATATTCAAATTTAGACCATATGCTGACATGCTAGGCTTATATTCTGCTAGCCTTCTTGCTTCACCACTGTAATATGATGGACCGTAATATGGCATTAATCTCCTAGTGGTTTGATCTAAATTGTTTCTATGTTTGGATCCCACATGTACATTTTGGATAATAAAAAGGCCTAGATTCGCTGCATGAATATTAGAGGGTCGTATCATGTAGTTGTATCCCCAAAATTGAAACACCTCCTACACTCTAGGTAGTTGTTGATCACTAGGCCAAGTGCAATATAGTTGATGATAAAATGTCTCTTTGTAAATTTATCTCAAACTCAAGGGCAAGTCATCATCTCCATCACATTCATTCTCATAGGGTATGTAGTCCACCTTCCCCTTGTCTTTAAGCAAATTATGCATCTTCACATTGGTTCTTGTTCTATTACTTGTTTTCATCAATTCCTCATCTTTTGAGCTAGTATATTGGCACATATTTTTGTTAGATGTATCATTTAATAAATGATCATTACCCTCTAGGCTAGAATTTGCTGATGTATGAAACTTTAAATCAAGAACTTTATCCTGCAAGTATCCATTAAGAAAATATTAGTTATTTAAATAATATAAATCAATGTTTAAATGAAGTATACATGTTATTTATATCAAATTGGAAAATTCCTCACCACAATTCCTACTGGATTTGAATCGATTGTAGGAGGCATACTACTGACTAGAATCTCATCATATATTTAATGTCTTTGTACAATCACTCGTTTGAATTGTTTCTTTCCACGACATATAAAACATTCACAAACAACAATTTTCTCAAAATATTCATCCCATGCACTATAGTCCTGACCTACCTCTTCTTTAGTGCAATTAGTTGTTGTGTCTGTAGTATCCATTGTCATATCCTCTTCCACCCATTGTCGTCTACACGATTTAATAGTTTTAGGTCCACGTCCATGTACATATCTTTTTCTTTTCCTAGTTGAGAGCTTAGGCTCTGCATTTTCTCCAATCTCCATCTAAAATAATCAACAACATGCATTAATTTATGTCAAGATTGGATAATACATTATAAATTTCAATAATACTATGAAAAAATATGGACGTATCACAAAATGCCATCATATCATTTTTTCCTAAGCTAAGTCAAAATTTGAGTACCTCATGTCCCGCTTCATCTGTTGTGTCCTCATTTGATATGACATGATCTGTCGCCATGGCCTCATCTCGCCCCTATAATACACAACATAGTAAATAATTTTTAGTATACCAGTTATATCATTTCAATGAATATGCTATCCAACACAAAACCTCACTTTAGTCATATATTTGACATATTGATATCATGTTTTGGCTATCCTAATTTTCAAACTTTTCCCTTGATCATAGAATCACATTTAATCACCATTCCTATGTATTTTCAACCAATAATTTTGACCTCAGAGGCCTCATGGACAAAAAAATGACTTTATCTCCTCTATTTTGTAGCATTTGTGAATTCATAAACACCTTCCTCCTTTGGTTGAGGTTGCTTTCTCTTCTTACCTCTATTGTATCTGTAGATTTCGTTGTCTCATCTATTTCTATCCACTTTTGTCTTAGCAATTTAGTATTTCTACATCGTCCACGTCCTCTCTCCATGGCCTCCTCTATGAAGAAAAATGTTGCCATAAAACCTTTCACCGCACTACCGCTAAGAAGGAAAAATCAACTTGTGGGACCGTGGTAACAACCGCTCTACCGCACTGAGCTGATGAAGGAGTCGTGGGACAGTGTGGTCACTGCATGACCGTACGCCAATGATAGAAGACTTGTGGTACTGCGGGAGTCACCACAACACCACCAGGAATAGAAGGAAGACTCAAGTGTCACCATAGAAGCTTTCACTGCACTATCACAAAGAAGGATGATGCACCTTGCGGGACTGCGGTAAAAACTGCTCTATTGCACCGAGCTGATGAAGGAGCCATGGGACAACGATGGTCACAAAAACAAGGCAGGAGTTAGAATTATTTCCAACACTATAGATCCTATGATACACAATAATGAAAATAGTCACTATACAACAATCATAAGCGCTAAATTAGGCACACTTGATGTCGCCTTATACATCCCAAGTAGATTACATTTATGGCCAAGAGTTGGCGCTAAATTTGGTGTTAACTAACACTGACTAAAGCATCAAAAAATGAATCAAAAGCAAAAATTTAAAACTTTCCCACATGAAGGAAGAAATCAAATGAAAAAAAGGGAAAAATGTTGTGTGAAGGAAGAGAGCAGGGTGCTACTAGCAACTAATGAGAAATTTGATTTAGTTTGTAACACACCGCACGAAGGAAGAGAGCAAGGCACTACCAGCAACTGATGAGAAATTCAATTTAGTTTGCGAAACCATAGGTAAGCTTATAAAAAAAAATTGGTTGAATTCGTGATTGTTTACTGGTTTGTGACCTAACCAGTCCAGGCAACCTCTAAATTGTTCCATCATTATAAATTGTAAAACCTTTGAGAAACCAACAAAAAAATTTCCCCTACCCAGTTGAGCTTTGGCTCAAAATATTATAGCACGAAGTGAGGATGCCTTCGTATTCTTTCCCTAACTTGGGTATCAAGGAAATAGTGAATTGCTTGGAAAATCTAGGAATTGGGTCGGTCACTGCTGAACAACTACTGAAAATAAACGCAGAAACCGCTTGGTTTTGCCCAACCGCACCATAGGCACCGATGCCATGACAAATTCGTGCAAGATTGCATTATGAAAGAGTTTTCATGATAAGGTTATCAACACTAAACAAACTGAGTGAACATATTTGGCCTAGGTTATAAACACTAAGCGAACCCAGCGAACATATTTGCCCACAAAACAAAACTTTCATACCACAAACTGGACGAAAACTTTCATACCTGACAGTGTGTACTTCATTTGCCTCCACAAATTGGACAAAAATAATTTGCCCTAAGTTGCCTCAAAAATGTCAAGCAATGGAGGGAAGCAAGCATTGTTAGAAAATTTTGGCCACAATGAGGTAATTCATTGTCAATTAATAGATTTGTAAATGTTTCCATTGTTTCTTTGAATTTTACTTTTTAGTTTTTTATTTCTAAATTTAAAAGAAGAAATATAATTTAAAAATATATATATAGGGACATGAGACTAACAGAGATAAAGATGAATTGGCTTCCATATTGGGGGTAGAGGCGGTGAACAAATTGGTTAATGTGGATTGGACAACACTTTCCAGATACATAGAAAAATAATCTAGTAACGCCCCTCAAACATTGAAAACAAATCAACTGTGTCAAAGGGAATCAGTTGATTCCCCAACCAGTCCTGGATCTTGCAAAAGATCCAAGAGGAAATCAGTGATAGTAAACTCTAAGAATGTGGAACAAGGAGTAGAGACTTCCACTCCTGGGACACAAACTTCTTCCACCACACCATGTTTTCAATCTTGCATTGGTAGCTACAATGCGAAGATAGAATACAAGGTGGTTTCAGGGGATGTCCGAATGACGGATGTTGGGAAAATTTTTGTGAATAGGTTGAAGGAATCATGCCTTCAACAGATCAAAGACCATCTACATTTTCCATTGTCAAAGATACCCATGCACTTGAAAAAAGCAGTTATCCATGACATGGAGAATGAATTTGGCATAGGTTGGTTTGTAAAGAAGATAAAGCTACGAATGTCTCAAAACTACAAGATATTTCAATGCAACCAAACAAAGAAGATAAAAAAATCCCTCCTAAGCTAAGGCAAAAAAAAGGCCAATTGATGTAACTGTGAAAGTGTGGAAAGAGCTTGTAAAAGCATATGAGAATTCTGATGCACGAAGGATTTCTGGTGAGGAGAGTATGCAGGTAT
This sequence comes from Sequoiadendron giganteum, assembly GCA_007115665.2. NCBI lineage: Eukaryota > Viridiplantae > Streptophyta > Pinopsida > Cupressales > Cupressaceae > Sequoiadendron > Sequoiadendron giganteum. Next base: position 607,188,779 of record CM021107.1, on the reverse strand, counting down.
TTGAATTTTCTCATAAGATTATATCAAATTTATTAAACAATATTTAAACTTTATTTGTGCATAGTTAAATTGAATTAGTATATGTTTCAGGACAAGGTCCCCAAGGCTAGGCTTGAGAAACTTTGTACCATGCATCGCAGTGGCCAGAAAGGTTTACAAGCCTTGATCTGTACATTTGTAAGTATATTTAATATTTTAAATGATATATTTTGTTATTTCCTTGGAAAAAGTAAATGATTGCATATTAATTAGTTTAACTATTCCATGTACCATGTTTTGACAAGAGGAGAAATATGGCCGCCATCCAAAGCAATTTGAAAATAATATGTTACAAAATAAAAGTGGAACAATTTTGTAATCTTGATGGAGAATGAGGTATCAATAGTTGAGTTTCAGTAACTTAGTTGGATATTGTTGTGTTAAAATGTCAATTTGTATCTCTTGTGTTGAGTTGTTTATTGATGCATATGATGAGTAAATAGAGCTCAAATCTTATGATTACAAGATGACCATTTATGTGCATGAATAAATAGTAGAAGGATGTAGATGAACTCAATTCATCTGAATTTATGCCTCTTTGTAGGCATTCCTCTTGAATCTCTAATATTAGGTGCCTGAGACTTCCCTATAGCTTTTACCTTTTGTTGTCGCCTTTCCTCTTCACTATTAGACTCATCTCCTTTTTCCTTATTTGCATTTATGGCTTTGGCTTCTAATTCATTCCATGTTTTACTTTCCTCATATTCAAAATATTCTTCTTCTTCTTTGTCCTCCTCTGACTCCATAAGAGATTCATCTTTTGAACCTTCCTCATCTGATTCTGATTCCTCTTCTACATCAAAGGGTTCATATCCTTGATCTGACTCTTTTGAATTATCAAAATCAAAATCACTAGCTTCCATATTCAAAAATTCCCAGCAAACTTCTTCAATAAATTGATCTAGATCATTAGTAATAGTCTTCAAAATTGGTCGCTAGTTCAAGTTCATTCTGCTTTGATAATACTTTACATCCATGGTGTTCAACCATTCCTTGATGCCATCAAGCGAAGATTGAGGAATGGCATACATGCAGAGTAAATCCTACTTGAAGTCTTTGAAAACAATAGCCATATCAAATGTCTTTTTCCCCAAGTCCTACTCTCTCAAGGTTAACAATCTCAATCTCACTAATAGCAATTACTAAGAAAGTTAATTCCACCAACTCTACCAAACAGTTTACCATAGGAACAATAAAAGCAGAGGCTTTGAAAGGAACTCCATGAAAACCAAGCTCTCTAAATTTTATATCAAACTCTAGATCAAAATATTTTAGATGAGGCTCCTCCCATAGCTCTCTTATTGGCTTGACAAATCCTTGAAACTCTGCATTGATATTATTTTTATTGTCCCTCTCTTGTTGTTCTTCCTCAATTTCATCAGGATCATACATTGACCTTCTTGCCCCTCCTAAAGTTTGGACCACATCCATTACCTCCACATAAAACTAGACATCCTTGGACTTCTTGGTTCTCACACCATGATATGATTATACAAATGAAAATGAAGCAAAGTAATCATCTCCTTCTCCGTAGGTTGGAAGAATGCATGCTTAATGTTTTGATACATATTATCAGCTCTCTCTTCTGCTCTCATGGTTGAATATCAAAATTCATTATGGTGGGCCTCCAAATTTCCAGTCATCTTTCTTCCTCTTCCACCAAATGTTGGCTTGATCCACACGTCTGCCAGCCTAATTGCCTTTGTTTTTTAAAGTTGAAGTTTCCCCTGGGTCACCAATGTAGCTCTCTCTACCTTTTCAGACTCTTTCATTGCTACAGGAATGAAATTAGAGCCTAATTGATTAACAATCTCAATCTCACTAACAGTAATTACTAAGAAAGGCAAATCCACCAACTCTACCAAACAGTTTATCGTAGGAACAATAAAAGAAGAGGCTTCAAAAGGGACTCCATGAAAACCAAGCTCTATAAATGGTACATCAAATTCTAGTTCAAAATATTTTAGATGAGGTTGCTCCCATAACTATCTTACTGCCTTGAAAAATCCTTGAAACTCTGCATTGATTTTATTTTTTTGTCCCTCTCTTGTTGTTCTTCCTCAATCTCATCAGGATCATACATTGACCTTCTTGCCCCTCCTAAATTTTGGACCACATCCATTACCTCCACATAAAACTGGACATCCTTGGTCTTCTTGGTTCCCATGCCATGGTATGGTTATGCAAATGAAAATGAAGCAAAGTAATCATCTTTCTTCCTCTTCCATGAAAACCAAGCTCTCTAAATGCTATATCAAACTCTAGTTCAAAATCTTTTAGATGAGGTTGCTCCCATAGCTCTCTTACTTGCTTGAAAAATCCTTGAAACTTTACATTGATTTTATTTTTCTTGTCCCTCTCTTGTTGTTCTTCCTCAATTTCATCAAGATCATACATTGACCTTCTTGCCCCTCCTAAATTTTGGACCACATCCATTACCCCCACATAAAACTGGACATCCTTGATCTTCTTGGTTCCCACGCCATGATATGGTAATGTAAATGAAAATGAAGAAAATTAATCATCTCCTTCTCTACTGATTGGAAGAATGCATGCTTAATGTTTTGATACATGATATCAACTCTCTCTTTTTCTCTCATGGTTGAATACCGAAATTCATTTTGGTAGGCCTCCAGAGTTCCAGTCATCTTTCTTCCTCTTCCACCAAATGTTGGCCTGATCCACACGTCTTGCATCCTAATTGCTTTTGTTTTTGAAAGCTGAAGTATTGCCTGAGTGACCAATGTAGCTCTCTCTGCCTATTTAGACTCTTTCATTGCTAAGGAAATTAGTGCCTAATTGATTAACAATCTCAATCTCACTAATAGT